>OZ017739.1:175514300-175526800 GCA_963969285.1 Odontomyia ornata | reverse complement strand
AATTTCCATGGTCGAAAGCCAAGGCGAAAGCCATTGGTCTCAAAACTTAATCGCAAGAAGAGATTAGACTTTGCGAAAATGCACCAAAATAAGGTCGCTAATTTCTGGAATCGAGTTGTATTTTCCGACGAGAGTAAATTCAATATATTTGGATCAGATGGCAAGGGATAAGTTTGGCGCAAAGCAAATGAGGAATTCAATTGCAAAAATCTAATTCCAACAGTCAAGCATGGCGTTGGTAATGTAATGATTTGGGGGTGTATAGCAGCTTCAGGAGTTGGAAAATTGTACTTCATTGAGAGCACAATGGACCGGTGGGATTACCTAAACATTCTTAGAAGGAGTTTGCGCGAAAGCATATCAGCTTTAGGCATGGAAAGTGATTTCATTTTCCAACAAGACAACGATCCTAAGCATACATCAATGATTGTTAAGGAATGGCTACTATATAATCTACCCAAGCAACTACACAGTCCACCACAATCACCCGACCTAAACTCAATAGAACATTTATGGGATGAATTGGAGCGTAGAGTACGCAAACACGCAATAAAAAACAGGCACAGCTTAAAGCTAAACTCCAGGAAGAATGGAACTCTATAGGATCCGAAATAACATCCAAACTAGTCTCTTCGATACCCAGACGATTGACAGCAGTCATCAAAGCTAAGGGGAATCCTACTAAGTACTAAAAAATTTTTTTACAAAATTTCTTTTTCTTATAATTTTATTAAGATGTAATATCGTACGGAGACTTTTTTGATGTTAAATGTTGATAAATTTACCAGTTTGAACTACTATATCGAAACGAATGGATAAGTTTTTATTTTTTTGTTGTACCTTGTAATTATAAGTTTATAGAAAACATTTTAATTACTAAAATAAAAAAGTATTCATACATCTGAACGGTATTCTTACTTATACAGAAAAATAAGCACCGTACGGAGATCTTTGTTGGTGGGAATGATCAACTGGCGAACGAGATGGCAGAACCGAGATGATTGAAGGAGATTAATCCTGGAGGCTAGGGCCCGAGTTGGGCTGTCGCGCCATATTAGTTCGTAGATTCTCATGTAACAAACACATACTCAAAAAAGTCTGCGTACACTTGCTGGTCGTAGCAAATATATCAATATAAAAACCTTTGCCATTTTTATAACTTAAAATCTTTTCTTTATTATATTCATTAAACTATATGGTTCATAAATATGTAACTGATCACTCGTTCGCTGTTTAGAATAACCAAAATAAAAAAGTTTCTTCCAAAAAGTCATGAAAATCCATCCAAAAAAGTCTGCGCACACCTGAAAAAATTTCTTCATTTTATTTGAAAACCACCATATTAGCTTTCAGATTTTGAACCTTAATATCTAGTAGCATAGCCTTTCCTATAAATGACTTCCTTTAGCCTATTTTGCATGGATTGAACAAGTTTTGATGTTTCTTCGGCCGTTATTTTGTTCCACTCGTTCAAAATAACATTTTTTAATGACTCTTTGCTAGTTATGTCATGCTCTCGAATTTTTCTTTCAAGTAAATCCCACAAATGCTCAATTGGGTTTAAATCTGGTGGTTGAGGAGGTGTACCTAAGAGTTTTGGGACGTTGTAGGCCAACCAAAGCCTATTTATTTCAGCTGTATGTTTGGGGTCATAATCGTGCTGAAAGAAAAAGGCGTTCCCCAGCCGCGATTTCTCGGCACTTTGCTTAATATTATTTTTTTAAATAGTAAGGTACCCGTATTTATCCATTGTAGATTCTATGAAAACGAGTTGCCCCACTCCACTGGCTGCCATACACCCCCAAACCATCACACCGCCGCCACCATGCCTTACAGTGGGAAACAAATTTCCTTTATTGTATTCTGTCGAGCGTTTTCTCCATACTAATTTGCGTCCTTTTATCCCAAATAACAAAACTTACTTTCGTCCGAAAAAAGAACGCTTTCCCAAAATACTTTTCGCATATTTACATAATTTTTGGCGAATTCCACTCTCTTTCGGCGATTCCGTTCCGATTTGAACGGCTTTTTACGTGCGACTCGACCATGGTAACCGCCTTTTCTGAGAATTATGCGCACTGTTTCATCGCTTATTGTTTTATTGTATTTCTTTCTTATATCCTGCGCAATTTGGAACGCGGTTGATCGGGGATTTTGTTTCACAGCATTAATAATACTCCTACGTTCACATGCTGTAAGTTTGGGAGGACGTCCTGACCGATGCCGTGAAATAATCAAACCGTTTTCTTTGTAATTAGCAACAACCCTTTGGACCGAGGAATGGGTTCTCCCAACTAATTTTGCGATTTCACGAAAACTTTTCCCGTTTTCACGCAATTTTACTATGACTTTACGCTCACTAACACTGATTTCCTTATTTTTTACTTCCATATTAAAGAATAGTCTTTTATTCACGCAAAACACACAGCCAATTTTCCAATGAAGTACTGTCACGCGGAACAATGAAAAAATGAAGGCATCAACATTGCACATTTCGGGGAATTCCCAAAGTTTGTGATGTGTACGCAGACTATTTTGGGGCTGCTCACAGACTTCCAAGTATTGAAATTACTACATACATACATATGTATGTATATGTTCGATAATTTTGGGAATTTTTTAAACAAACCTGCTTCAATACATTTCTTGCAGTTTAGGCTCTTTTATCGAAATGATTAAATCAAGATCACATTATTGATTCATACGATTCCAACATAATTCAGTTTGTACTGATGAGATGTACGCAGACTTTTTTGAGTATGTGTACAGGACACGAAGAATGCAAATTGAGAATCACAATAATCTTTATTTGAATGAGAATGCCGCTACGCATGATTCATTCTTGAAAATGGTTTATTGCATTTCATCGCATTCCCTAACATCTACATAACATTAATTTTGAAATTTTAAAACGTAAATGCAAAATTGTTTACCTTGATTTTTCATTAGATGCTCTTCAGTCACCTCTGATGAAAAACCTCAGTGCATGGGCAGCCGTCTTCAAAAAACTTCCGACATTGTACGGGGCTAAAACTTTCATTAGATTACAATTTTGGACCTCTCCACAAATTTACATGTATGTTACTCTACGACGAGTAGGAGGTGAAATGAGCAGATATTTGCGAAATTATTTTGACTAAGCCCTAAAATCAGCTTCAGTTTGTGGTGTCGGCGCCAATTCTAGTCAACTGATTTAATTTGAACAAAGATTGCAACATAATAATCGATCCTAAAGTATGACCGAACGAAACTGATTTTGCAATCTAACTAAAGTCTGCCTTCTCACTTTATTCCCCAAATGAAATTCCTTTCAATTTTAAATATTAATGAATTACAGACGTTGAAACCCAACATTGTCCGTATTTCTTCACCTCCATTAAACGTCTACATACCTTGACTACTCCGCAAGTTGTGATTTTTTCTGAAAGTTTAATTTGTTTTCTTTGAAAAACTGCTCAGAACTACAGACATGAATAGCGTCGGCAATAAGAATAAAATTTATCATAGCACCCATAATATTTATTAAGTAGACAGAAATTCTAAATAATAAATGGGGAAAGACCAGCGTCCGCGCCGAGGCAGCCGCTTTACTCACAATTCTTTTTGAAAACGGAAATTCATCTTGACTCGCCAAAAAGAAACAGAAATGAGTGTGGCCCAAATTGTGGAGTGTGGATATAATATAAATTTATGTTGAAAGCTTCCCATTATTCTTTTATATTTTGACTGGATTTGAACACGCCGAACTAAAATCCAAAATACGCAATCAATTAACGGTTGCTGTATTCATAACGTGGGTGCAATAGGAGATTGGCAGATTCTAACTCAGAAATATCTACCACTTTAAACATCAAAAAGCGAAGAATAACTTGAAAGTATCTAATGATTCCGTTTAGATTTGAATCTTATTTCGAACACTGCGAATTGATTCATAGTCTGTGACATTAACAATTGTATGGCGTGTCTTATTATACATTCAGATCTCGTGATTTGACATCATTCATGTCTTGATCAGCGGTAAATATTTACCAAGGCAAAAGTGAATATTTAGCGAAGTCGTGTGTCGGTCTAACTATTTTTTACCTATTTGGTGTCGTCTTCAGAGCGATCTGCGACGATAATAGTCGCAGAATCATCACGTATTCTAAATTTAGTTGTTTCAAGCTGAAAAGGCAAAAAATAAAACAACCAGACAGTTGTTTTTGTCCTATGAATAATTTTCGATGCTACCGCTTGCTACAAGTAACTAATATACAGGTATGTATGTAAAATATTTAACATGTAACTAGCCTACTCACACATGCTCAAAACTCATTTGCTACAATGCAAACGGCTGCACACGTGTTATGCATGCATAATTTTTCAAAATCTATTCAAACATGACCAAATACTTAATTAGGGCCTAGTTTAAAAACAGAAACTCACAAATAAATGTTTTGTTTATTTCATACCCGCAGGCGAAATTTAAATATTTTGTAGAAAAAGGGAGGTGCTGTGGGACAGCAAGATCTGGCAAAAGGGGTAACCCTTTAACATTATAATCTTACCATAATCAGTTTTTCCCACATCAACGGATAATACCCCAAAAATACCGAAATGCTTCTTTTTAGGGTTTTGTAAAATAATTGTACAAAACCCTACTAAAATAGCGTCCTGTCTGTCCGTCCGTCTGTGTGTCGCGGCACTTTTTCTCGCAAGCCACCGAAGCTAGAAACATTAAATTTTGTATGCAGGTGTAAAGTGGTGCTCTTTTCAATGTTAAACTAGAAAAAAATGTTATAAGGTAAATTTCATCAAAGGTAGCCGATATGGTTATTAAATGAAAGGCCTTGATAAGGACTTTTCAAAACATTTTTTGCTTCGAGAGGCGCACAGGGAGGGGAAATGCACGAAAAATTTGTGACCCAACACCAACTCCCCCCGCCCTCGCTATTAGACAGCTGTAATCCGACAAATCTGAAAAAAATTATGGAGGTAGGTGTTTATGAGTACAACAACAACAAATACCTCAGAAGTCAAAATTTGCTCAGCTTTGTTAATAATAGTACTATATTCGAATTTCACATTTTCCTCAATAAAATCGTATAGGTACCCTTCAACTGAACGAAATTTGATATTTAAGTAGTCCTACAAAAGGTCCTTAAACTTTATAAGTTTGATGAAAATCGAATGATATACACGGAAGTTATAGCTATTTGAAATTTCTCCAATTACAAAAACAATAACACATGATTTTGGTATTTTATGGACTTTCCATCGAATCAGTCATTGCAGTTTTGATTTGATCTTCTTGAAATTTTCAAATAAGGTCAAAAGCATTAATATTTTTGACAATTCCTGATTTGAGTGATTTTTGTTGGTTTGCAACGAAATGGCGACCGTTGAAAATAGGAAAACAATGGATTTTCTTTTAAACGTGCACATCTCTTTGACATATTTCTTGAATTTATTCGTTGCTGGTGACTGCATTTATGAGAAATTGGGTACAAAACCCTACCCCACTTGTTTCTCCTTTTTTCTCCCCCTAATTATTGGGAAACTAAACATTCACTCATTCAAATACATCATCATATATGGCGCGACAGCCCAAGTCCGACCTTGTCCTACAGGATTAATCTCCTTCAAGCATAACGGTTCTGAGACCTCATCCGCCAGTTGATCACACCAAGCAAGGATCTGCTGTTAGGTTCTATCGTGTCTTCCCATCGAGTCCTCGGTCTTTCCTCTCAACTTCTACCTTTGCCCTACCCTTTAATGATCTTTTGACTAGGCGATTTTTTTCCATTCTTTCTACAAAGCCCGCCCATTGCAATTTGTATAACTTTACGCAAGCAGATGCAGATGGCTAGTCAAATAATTCATACAACTCATCGTTGTAACGTAGTATCTACTCTGTTTCTTGTTTCACTGGGCAGTCGTTTTTCCGGAGCGCATTGCATTCAAATAAGTCCACTGCTTTTTCGGATTCGCTCGTCATAGTTCATGTTTCACTTCCATATAATAGCACAAATTTGACTGGTGTTTAGTAAATGCGGATATTATTTTGCCTCTGCACCACTAGGGGCCTTAGAATGGGAAGTACGGAGTAATAGGCTTTATTTGCACTGTTGATGCGGCGCCCTATCTCGTTCTTTTCGACGTTTCTTCTATTCAGGTCGGCTCCAAGGTGGATGAGGTTATAAACACTTTCAAGATCAAAGATTTCCAGGGTCAGGTTTTGTCGAACTGAGTTTCTTTCTCGTTTGAACCACAAATTTAGTTTTAGCTTCATTTACTCGTAGGCCAATTTGGTTTGCTTCAGATTCCGGCTCCTTTGGCATCTAAGATTGGACGTGCCGTAATACTGAGTTGATGTCTCCCTGATTATGTGTTTCAGCAAAATATTAAAGAGTATTTAGGCAAGTCCATCCCCTTGTTTTAAGCCTGATTCCATCATAAAGCTGTCCATTAGTTCACTGTTTACCTTGACCTCATCGTAGCTTTGACTTTGCTTACTAGTTTTGTTGGGACACCAAAGTCAAGCATTATATTGTACAGCGCATTTCAGTCGATACTGTCAGATGCTTGCTTGAAGTCTACAAAGAGTTGATGCACATCGATGTTATATTCCCAGCACTTTTCGAGCACTTGCTTTACTAAGAATATTTGGTCTATGTAGATCGTCCACTTCGAAAGCCTCCTTTATACTCTCCTATAATACTTTCAAAGTACGGCTTTAATTTTGTTTGTAGACTTTATAAGACTTAGGCAGCAGAGCCTGACTCGTCGCCCTTTTTGTGTACAGGACATACCTATGCATTTTCGCCCGTCCTCTGGTAACTGCACTGCTGATCATATTCTGCATATTAATCGATGCCGAACGTTACTTGGACGGCGACCCACGCTATGGAGCAGTTTTGCATTCAAATTCATATTTACTTTGAAATTTGGTCCGGAATTGAGCCACGAGATATCTTATTAAATCCTCGGTGTTTTCGCGCTTTCTGAGAAAGATATTCAAAATTTATTATTCTAACAACGCAAACTAAAAATTTATATGAGTCGTAAAAACTACAAAAAGTTTTTTGTTTTTAATTTGTGTTGTTGGAAGAATAAATTTTGAATATCTTATGTAACTTTTTTCTTGAAAACGTGTTGGACCTTGCTTTGTTGTGTAAGCAGAGGCATTTCGACTCCTTTGAGTCATCTTCAGTGTCCCATCTAACCCTAAAATAAATCATTAGGATGAGGCACATTATATGCTACGATTCTGATGGTGGCTGCTAAGTGGCTTATTAGTTTGGTATAATTTACTCAATTCGCCGGTAGATTGTGTGCGTAAATTGATCCAATTTATCAAAAGTTAGGTATAATTAATTAAATATTCCTCAAAGTTTCAGTCACACTTTAGCCAAATAAATTAGCAAAACGATCCTGGCTGGTCTGAGTGTAGATAATGTGCTCTGTCCTTTACGATTTAGCAGACTGGGTTGATTGTCTTGCAATGGAATAATTCCTCCAATTTGTGAATAGAGAAAGAATTTATTTAGTTGGCATGTTAATTACCGAAACTTCAAGGGCTCTCTTCTTAATTCAACTTGTGAACTTGAGTACAGTCTCAACAATACCAGGGTAAAGGGTAAAAAAAATTGCAAACAGCGCCTCCAACTATCTCGGTCCGTTGATCACGTCTTCCAAATCGACATCCGAGCAGCGATGAACTGTTTCCGTCGACCGAGTCAGACCAGCGTTTCCTCGATTTCCCCACTGGCCTCCGCCCTTCAGTTCTCCCAACGAATATCTTCTTGGGTATCCGTTGTTCGTCCGTACGATTCATCTGGCTAGCCCATTGCAGCTTCCGCAGTCTTACGATCCTTGAGACCTCCGGTTCATCAAAAATTTCACACAGCTCATGGTTGTATCGAATTCGCCATTGGTCCCCGTCTAGCTTCGCTCGAATTATTCGCCTCAGGGCCCGCCGCTCAAAGGCGTTGAATATATTTGCGGATACTTGGGTTAGGGTCCATGTTTCACACCCATAGCATAACACAGGTCTTATGACAGATTTATTTACTTGGAGCTTTATTCTCCTGTGTATGCAGCTGGTCTTCAAGATCGTCAATATTGAATGAAATATTTTATTTGCAAGCTGTATTCTTCGGCGTATTTCGTCTATTTCATTGCCCGTTTTCGTTTTTTGGCGCCTAAATACACAAATTCGCTAACATTCTTGATATTGTATTCGCCAAGTGTAATATTTTGTGTATTTCAGGTATTTTTCCTTGACTGCGTCACGAGCTTTGTTTTATTTTCATTGATTTGTAGCCCCACTAGTTTTGCTTCCTTTTCGAGTTTCAGGAAAAGTTCTTTGGCAGCTGTTAATGACCGTGACAAAATGTTGATGTTGTCCCCATAGGCTACTACTTGGCTCGACTTGTATAGTAATGTACCTCGCGTATCGACAGGTAGTTTCCTTATGAAGTACTGCAGAGAAAATTGAATAGCAACGGGGCCAGCCCATCTCCCTGCTCTAGCTCGATATTTGTGTCAAAGGTATCGGTGGGTGGATTATTGATGCGGGCTTGGGAGGTTGTCGACATCATTTTCATTTTGGTAAGACGGTCTAATTTGGCTGGGATGCCAAAGTAAAGCATTATTTGGTATAGTACGGTACGATCAATACTGTCGTATGCTTGCTTAGAGTTAACGAAAATTTGGTGTACGTCTATGTAGTACTCCCCCAGCATTTTTCAACTACCTGCTTGACTATAAACAAAGGGTCTGTTGTTGATCTACCTGCTCTAAAAACACCTTGATACTCCCCAATAATGCTGTTGGCGTATGATCCGATTTTATTTCCTAAGATTTTAGAAAATATTTTGTACGCCGTACAAAGTAGTGATATGCCTCTATGATTTTCGCACTGTAGCTTGTCACCTTTTTTGTCGATAGTGAATATAATTGATTGGCTCCACTCCTTCGGCATATGTTCTTGTTGCTAAATGTACTGGATGACTTTGTGAATAGCTTGATGAACACTGCTGCTACCATATTTGATGAGCTCCACTGGAATCCCATCGATCCCCGGCGCTTTATTCTTTTGGGCTTTGATGATGGAATAAACATCATCCAGAGTTGATGGGGCCAATGGAAGCTCTCCGCAGACATCTATCGGCCCCAATTTTCGGGAGCTGTGTGGAGTATTGAAAGGGTTCTTGAACTATTATGCCCATCTTTCCTTAATCTTGGTTTCATCAGCGATTATATTGCGGCTGTGATCACGACAGAGAGTGGTTTTGGGCTGATAACCACGTTTCAGGCTTTTCACTACTTTGTATGCTTGTCTTGTGTTGTTGCTCGCTAAACTTACATCTATACTTCTCAATTGGTCGTCATAGTATTTTCTTTTCTTAATCCTAATTATCTTATTCGCTACTCTTCTGAGATTTTCATAGGGTTCTCTATTCGTCCTGGTTTTCCTGCCTACATATTTTTTCTACGCCTGATTCTTTTTATCTGACGCATTCTGGCACTCATCATCGAACCAATCATTCCTCTTGCGCCGGGCTTGATGTTCGATCGTTTGTTCTGCCACGGTCCTGATACCAGCTTTCACTTCCATCCAGAGCTCGTTGCTCGTCTTTAACGATGCGTCTAATAAGATGGGAGCTAGCTGGTTGTCGAGGGTCTCCGTGAAATTTTTGGTCACAGACGCCGTTTGGAGCTATTCGATATCAAATTTTTATAGCGGGCTGGTCTTCGCTGAATATGCCTTTAACAAACGACATCGATTGGTCAATTTGATCAAGTAATGATCTTAGTTACACTTAGCTCCTCGGTATATACAGACGTCAAGTATGCTCGAGGCCCAGCGTTGTTGTATCAGAACATGATCGATCTGGTTTTGTGTGTTGCCATCCGCTGATACCCAGACCATTTTACGAATGCGTCGATGCGGGAAGAAAGTCGAACGTACGACTAGATTTCTGCTACATGCAAAGTCAATCAGGCGCTGGCCGTTGTCATTTGTTTCATCATGGACGCTGTATCCTCCAGTAGTTCCCCGATGAGATAGCTCATTGCCGACCTTAGCGTTGAAATCACCCAGAATTATTTTTGTGTCGTTTGTGGGCAATGAGTCGACCAGTCTTTCCAGGTGATTGTAAAACGTTTCCTTCGTTTCTTCGTCCTTTTCTTCGGTCGGGGCGTGGACATTAATCAGCCATTTTGAAGAATTCCGCTTTTATACGGATCGCACACAAACGTTCATTAACTGCCTTGAAATCAATAACGTGCGATTGGAACTCCCTATCCACAATGAAGGCCATTCCGAATTTTCGTTTTCCAGTAGGCTTCCCACTTTTGAATACTGTGTGCGATCTCATGTCTTGAATGTCGTTTCCAATCCAATTCGGTTCCTGGACTGCCAGTATTTTTAATTGATATTGACTGGCCTGTTGTAAAAGATCCTTAACAGCGCGAGGATAATTGTGATCTGACATTCCAGGATCCAATGCCATAGTCCTTTTTCCGTTTGCGAGGTCGTTGCCGTGAGTCCAATCCATTCCGAGGCCTATCTGCAGGTTTCGAAGCAATTAAAGGTTTTGCAGGGACGGGGAGTTGCCCGTCGACCAACCTCCATTCCGGCGGCATGGTTATTACGTCGATTCCGTTGTCAGGTGCGAAAGATCTGTCTTCTCTCTCTTACGCCATCACAAAGGAGGTGTAAGTAGGATTTAGTAGCAGAGCTGTAGATATATTTACAGTTATTAGCATTTCTCGACATTTAATGTTACATTATTGGGGAACCAGTTAACCCAATGTGTACCCCGAGAGCATTTACTACCATTTAATTGGAGGGTTTGGGATGAGGAATCATGGAAGCTATGGGTTGGAGATATATATATATATATATATATATATATATATATATATATATATATATATATATATATATACAGGGTTATCCGTTTCGTGTTTGGGAAAGTATAACCCTGCCATTTGACATCTGTCAGAACTAAATGTCATCCAAAGCGTGTTTTTTTAGTTTAAGGCTTGCCATTCAGAAATATGGATCGTTTAACAATCGAAAAACGCGTTAAAATTATTAAATTTTATTATAAAAATGGTGATTCTGCTGTATCAACATTTAGGGCTTTACGAGCCGATTAAGGTCGACATAATCGACCTACACAGCAAACAATTTCGAACAGAGTGAGAAAATTTGAAGAGACTGGATCGGTTATTGATATTGCAAGGCCTGTGCATCATCGCAACATTCGTTCTGCTGAAAATATCGCTGTCGTTGCTCAAAGAGGAAGACCCGGATTTGTCTTACGGCTCATTGTGGCGGATTTTGCATTCGGATTTGCATCTCTATCCGTACAAAATCCAACTCACTCAAGAACTCAAGACCATACACAACGCAGAATGTATGCGAATTGGGTGATTGAACAACAAGCCATTGATAACGATTTTTCAAAGAAAATTTTATTTAGTGATGAGGCTCATTTTTCGCTCAGTGGTTACTTAAATAAACAGAATTGCCGCATATGGGGCTCTCAAAATCCTCAGGTGATCACAGAAAGGCCTTTGCATCCGCAAAAAGTGCCCGTTTGGTGTGCATTATGGTCTGGTGGTGTTATTGGCCCGTATTTTTTTGGAAAACGATCAAGGAAGAGCCATTACAGTCAATTCTGACCGCTATGGACGGTTGTTAACCGATTATTTTTGGAGAGAAATTGAAGATTATGATCTGGAGAACATCTGGTTCCAACAGAACGGAGCCACAAGCCACACAACACAGGCTAATCGAGCACTTTTGCAAGAGAAATTTCCAGGACGCGTAATTTCGAGATTGAGTGTTGTCAATTGGCCCGCACGATCCTGCGACCTAACACCTTTGGATTTCCTTTTATGGCAAAGATTGTGTTTACGCGAACAATCCTCAAAATCTTGAGTAATTGCAAACCAATATTCGTGAAGTTATATCCGAGATATTGCCGGAAATGTGCCGAAAAGCCATTGAAAATGACCTCAAAAGGATTGAGGCCTATAAGAGGTCCCGTGGAAGACATTTGAATGATGTTGTTTTTCACGTATAATGGCAAAGTTTAATCTTTATATTGAATAAAAAATTTTGTTTTCATCTGAATATTTTATGTGTTTTCTTAACTTTACTTTCCAAGCGTAAAATGGATAACCCTATATATATATATATATATATATATATATATATATATATATATATATATATATATATATATAGATATATATATATATATATATATATATATATATATATAGATATATATATATAGATATATATATATATAGATATATATATGATATATATATAGATATATATATATAGATATATATAGATATATATAGATATATATAGATATATATAGATATATATAGAGATATATATATATATATATATATATATATATATATATATATATATATATATATATATATATATATATATATATATATATATATATATATATATAGCT
>OZ017739.1:175496800-175509300 GCA_963969285.1 Odontomyia ornata | reverse complement strand
TGTTATGAAAGCGGTGCCGAATCAATTTCCTTATTTCAACATAGAAACTTCCAAAACATGCACCATAACAAAAGAAACGGGGAAAAACTGATATGGCACCGCTCCCATAAAATTTATTTCATCCTTTTTAAAGATTTTGAAGTCGGTTTTCTTTTTTCTAAAAGTTTTTTCTTTATTTTGAACTTTAATCATACATATTTATTTCATTTGTTACCTTGAAACGATCTAACATTAAGTACATCAATGATTCCCAAAGGGCAGATGGAATCGGCAAAATATTCTAGCTACAACGGACATAATTTCACTTCATTACATTTGAGAAGCATTTACTTTGAAATTTAGGACACGATTTTGGGAGATGTTTTTTAGGTCTTTTAAAAATTTTTTTTTACAAAGACCAACTAGTTTCGCGACCTATCTGGCCGTCCGTCTGTCCGTGCGTCACAGCCAGTTTCCTAGGTCTCACCAAAAACTTAAAAAATGTTTAAGGGGGGCCCACCCTAGTTACGAATTAGCCCTTAAAAATTGTTTTTAATCAAAGGTAGTCGAGTGGGGTATCAAATGAAAGGTCTTGATTCGAAATATTAGGACTTGAAATAAAAAAAGTTATTTTATAAATTAGGGGTCCAGGGGAAGGCAAAATGTAACAAAAATTTTTGTCCCCCCTCCCCCTCGCGATTGGACACCTTTGAGCCGAAAAATCTGAAAATTATCACGAATGTGGGCCTTTATGAGTACAAGGGTAAAAAAAACCTCAGAAATCGAAATTCACTCAACTTTGTTAATAATAGTATGATTTGTAGATTTTACATTTTCACCCATAAAATCAAAACGATACCTTTAAACTTCTTGAAATTTTGCAATTATATACGCTCATATAAGATATCTACGTTCACAAATCGAGATCGAATCATAAGCAAGTGAGCTATAGCCATTTCAATTGTATGGAATTACAACAACAATAGCACGTGTTTATGGTTGATACATATGTATTTCAAATTGACCTAGGCACTTTTATTTTCTTTCAATTTTCATGAATATGTTCAATCGGCCGAACATTCAGAAAAACCATTTAAGCTAGATCAAAATGGCGGCTGCACTGTGTTTATGAAAGAAACTGTGCAGCTTTTGCATAAATTTAAATGATTTTATATCCAAGTATTGGATGAATAATTCAAGTTATCGATTCACGCTATTAGAAAACTTTTTTCTAACCCTAGGATGTTTACAAAGACCTTCTGGTAGGAGCACTCTCCTCCTTACTCTGCTTGTTTTGTTTTTAATAGGCAATCCTTCGAAATGCTAGCACATATTCAGCGATGTCGTCTGATTTTCGGCAATATTTTCTTTCATCAACAGAAAATGGATGAATTTTTCATTTAGTCGCTGGCTGTATAACAAGGAAACTCAGATAAGAAAATAAACATGCCAACATTTATAAACACAACTCCGATCGTTTATTCAAGGAAGTTCTGTGATTGTGATTGGTTCGATGAACATTCTTGTTACGCACCGTGTGAACTAATCAAAAAAAAACTTGATTGTGGTTACTTGTTGATAGAAGACACGTTCTGTACATTAATGTCACCAAAAATCAATAGACCATTAAAATTTTTGAAGCTATACGAGTATAAATAAGTATACTCCCTAAGGAAACTTATTTGACTTCAACCGACTGCGCTTATCTGCACTAAATATCGACAGAAGAGCAGCGTTTTGCCCTAAATAGGCATTATTCCATGCAGGCTAACTATCAGATTTATTGTAGCTGGATTGTATTGATGTTATCTGCGTAGCATGTGTGTTGTTTTATAACTCTTGACATACATACATACATACATATGTAGCACATCGTCATAATATTTGATTGCATGTTGATAGTGCAATTCATAATATTTGATTGCATGTTGATAGTGCAATTCACTGCCTTATACCTTCAGAGAAGGGATATAAAATTGAAGTTTACTGTTTTTCTATCAAATATTAATTACTTTAGAAATTGATGTTAGTTTCTGCCCATATTGGCCAAATTATTATTAGTGAATATAGATAAGTTATTAGTGAATATAGATAAGTAGAAGTAGATATGTAAGTAATGTTTACATTAATTCCTATGGAAATCGTTACTTTATAGGCCTTTAATGCTGGAATCAAATTCATGTGTGGAACCGTAGATAAAATTTGGGAAATTAAGATTGATCTTTATTTCTATACATACAGAGGCGACACAAATATCAATGAATATAGTCAATTATTTTCTTTATTTGATACCCGCAGGCCGGTTCTCTAGTCTAAAGAATGTATGGAAGGGAATGACTTTATATGCTCGTAAGATGGCTTAAGCAGATAAGTACTAAATTAGGTCAGGTAGAGGTATACTGAGTTTTTTTTTGGATTTTTGAATGTTTGTTTGTTCTATTGCATCTCGTTTCCGTTTTTGTCAGAGAGTATGGTCTAGTGTTGAGGAAATTGCGTCGGAATTTGTAATAAGTTGTTCGTTGATAATGTTACCGTCTATTTTTATATCTTTACATATTTCAAGCTTTTCTAAGATGTCATATCTCGGTCCCTTGCTTTGTTTGTGTAACAATGTCATAGAGGTTGTCATTGCGTCAGGCTTAAAAATTCTTGAGACGGGAGTAAACTTATTGTATGTTTATAATGGCTAAAGGACCTGTTATCAAAAATGCGTCTCTGTATGACGTAAACTTCAACATTTTAAAATAATGTTTTAATTCATTATAAGCACCATCGGAAAATGCAAGGGAAAAATGTGCGAGATATAACAGTTCTGAAGCTTAACCGCCAATTTCAGGTCTGTTAGCAGTCTCAGATTGCTTAAACCCAGAATAAAACTTGTGTACAAATACATAAAAAACAAACAAATACCACAAAAGCTTTTACGCATCTTCGGGTCTCTCAAAATCTATGGCAAGTTAACAAAAATTTGACATAAATTCAGGTAATACTAGACGCCTTGGCAACAACCCACTCAAATTCATGGCCAACCGTTCATTCAAAAAAAAAAAAAAAACAAAGAACTCTGTCAGAATACGTTCAGCCAAAATTAACCCACGTTTTTTCGTCTCCCCACATATTTTTTTGAAAATGCAATTCTACACTACATTTAAAGTTTAATAAATACTCATTCTCAAAAATTCAATCTAAACTTTATTCATCTAAATTCATACCTACTCTGAAATTTGGCTAAAATTGAACCCACATTCAACAAATTACAAGGCAAAAATACTTCTATTAAGCTGCAAGATACCTTCTTCTTCATAGCACTACAGCCCCCTTCGGGCCTTCGCTTCCTGCAAACAGCGCCTCCAACTGTCTCGGTCCATTGACCGCGTCTTCTAATTTTGAAATTCGAGCAGCGATGCACTGTCTTCGTCGACCGAGTCAGACCAGCGTTTCCTCGGTTTCCCCACTGGTTTACGGCCTTGAGTTTTTCCAATGAATACCTTTTTGGGTATCCGTTGGTGGCTCATACGATTCACGTGCCCAGCCTATTGCAGTTTCCGCAGTTTTCCAATAGATGAGAACTTCGGCTCGTCAAAAACTTTATACAGCTCATGGTTGTATCGAATTCGGTATTGGTCCCCGTCTAGCTTTGCTCCGATTATCCGCCTCAATACCCGTCAGTCAAAGACTTTCAGCACCAGTTGTCATTACTTTGGCGTCTGAACACACAACTCCGCTCACATTTTCGATACTGTATTCACCAGGTGTGATATTTTTAATATTTGAGGCATTTTCCCGCGACTGCGTCATGAGCTTTATTTTATTTTCATTGATTTGTAGCCCTACTAGTTTTGCTTCGTTTTCGAGCTCGAATTTCTTTGATAGTTGTTCATGATCGTGACAAAATGTTGATGGTGTCCCCATAGGCTACTACTTGACTCGACTTGTATAGTAATGTACCTCGTGTATCGACTGGCAGGGTGGATAAAAATCATGATTTTTTTATTTTTGACAGATTTTTTTGATTTTTTTAAAAAAATCATGATTTTTTTGATTTTTATTGATTTTTTTGATTTTTATTGTAAAAGAGAAGGCCCGATACCAAAATTTTTTGATTTTTATTGATTTAAATGATTTTTATTATAAAAGAAAAAGCCCAAACCCCCCAGAGTCGATTAGAAAAAAACATATGTGGAGTTAAAGCTGATCAATAGTCTATAATAAATGACATATACTCAAAAGTGGTTGGCGCCATAAAAAAAGGTTTTATACCAATCATATCTACAAAAGTAGAGCATATATGTAAAGAAGGCTTAAAAAAATCGGCCAATGACAAGCAGTACGAGTATAAACCTTTTTTTCTGAGCCAATCACGACAGTGTATAACGGTGATGGATTTTACTTATAAAAATCCACTCCTTTGCATACATAGTCGCTTTCATATATGTATATAATTTTGGGCTTTCTTCTCTGTCTCAATTTTCATCGTAAATGGTAGAATTATACTTCAACTGCAAACTTGCTAAGAAAACCACAACCTTTTACATTAGCAACACTTAGGCCGTCGTCCCATCTGCAATGTGTTCGCAGCGGAGCGCAAAAGTTCTCACGCGAAATGTTGAATACCACCAATACGGGTTAAATTCAAAATATTTCATTTGCGACATCATTTGCTCTGGCGCGAACCCGTTGCATGGGATGTCGGCCTAGCACGTAAAGAAAAACTGGGATTTCCCCGAAATCGCTCACCAACTCTCTACGAAAAATTACTATATTTCCGGGGTTCCCCTAAATTGTTATACATATTATTCGTCTAGTGAATAGTGAGTAGCGCGTCGTGAAATTGTGCTATAATAGTGATACTGATTTGGTTTGCGAAAATGACTGGACGAAAAAAAGATCCTATTTGGCAGAATTATACGGAAGTTCGTGATGTAAATAAAAAGGGATCTAGGGCAGTGTGCAATGAATGCCATAAAGAGATACAGGGAATATCGCAGCGATTAAAAGACCATTGGAAATCGTGTAGCACTCGAAGTAAGTATTTTTTGATATAATTAAGTAAAATAAAACACTTGTTTTGAAAATAAAAAAACCCTTCCTTTAAATTTTACGTTTAAGTTTACTCGATCTTAATCGGTTTTCGACCATTAAAGTTCGGTCGAACCGTTGAGGAAGATCGAACGATAAAGGCCGAAAATCGATTACGATCAATATATACTTAGCAAAATTAAAAGGAAAGTTTCTCTTTTTCTCTTTACAATTAGAATAATTTTGCGAAAATGGAATCAATAACAAGCATTACTGTTTCATTGAAAAATATTACAATTATCTTTTTTTGTATCGTTTAAGGTCTTAGATCCTCGAATTTCTCATCAACTGGCAATCCGGAAATTCAGGAACCTTCAATTGGAGCATGTGCTGTAAGATTCAGACCCAGTAAAAGCAGAGTAGAAGACATTTCAACACCTTCATCACCTTCGAAGAACAAGTGCAAACCTCAAAAATTGTCAACATTTCTTGTAAGGACCTCAGAAGAGCTGAAGCAACAGTTAGACAAGCAAATTGCGAAAGCGGTATACGCTACAAACAGCAGTTTTCGGTGTATTGAACATCCTCAGGTTTTAAAAATAATAGAAATGCTGCGACCGGGTTATCAACCACCATCGCGATTTGATTTGGGAAACAGATTCCTCAATGAAATTTATAATGAAGAGAAGCAGAAATGTTTTTCTACTGTGAAAGATCAGACAGTGAATTTGTCAATAGATGGGTGGTCTAATGTTCATATGGAGCCCATCATTTGCAGCTGTGTTACAACTGAATCTGGAGAGGTGTATTTATTGGAAAGCATCGACACATCCGGGAAACCTCACACAGCTGATTATCTAACTGAAATATCAAAGGGTGTTATAAAAAAATGCAAGACTGAATACAAATGTAGAGTTGCAAGTTTCGTGACGGATAACGCATCAGCCATGACGAAAATGCGATTAGACTTAAGAGCTGATAATGAGAATGAAGAAGGTATATTGACGTATGGCTGCGCTGCTCATATTCTAAATTTACTCTCTAAGGATTTGGATATTAAAGAGGTGCGTGAACATGTCGTACAAATTGTGAAATATTTTCGAAATAATCACTTCGCTGCCGCAAAATATAAAGCAGAATGTGGCAGATCCCTTATTGTCCCGCAGGAAGTCAGGTGGAACACCCTATCAGATTGCTTCGAAATATATTTGTCAGAATGGCAAAAAATTCTGAAGATATGTGAAGATAACAGAAATTGCATAGATGGCGTCATATACCAGAAAGTCACAAACATGGTACTAAAGAGGCCAGCCGAAGATTTGTTAAAAATCTACAAGCCAATTGCGATAGCGATAGATACATTACAAAAATCAAATGCATCATTATCCGACGTTGTTGAAGTCTTCAAAAAGCTGGAGACAACCTTTGAAGAACAGGATGCTAATATAAATCAGTTATCTGCACTTAAAAGAAGATATAAAATGGCCCTAACGCCTGCTCATTTTTTGACTTATTTGCTGGACCCTTCAAAAACAAAATTCCAGTTAACAGCTGAAGAAGAGGCAAAAGCTTTAGAATATGCTCAGAGTGAGTATACCGGAACAGGCCTACTGCCTTTAATAATAAAGTTCAAAGCTAGAACTGATCCATTTAAACAAGTTATGTTTGCAGAGGAAATAATAAAAAGTGTAAAACCATTACAATGGCGGAAATCGCAGTTGAGCACCATAGATAAACATGGTCAACTAACTCCTATCTTGTACCAGTTGTTCACAGCTGCGGCCTCCTCTGCATCTATAGAAAGGATTTTTTCCACATTTGGCTTAGTCCAATCGAAACTTCGGAATAGGCTCGGAAATGAAAAGGCAGCAAAATTGGTGTTCCTTTTTAAATATTACAATAAATAGTTATTTGGATGATTTCTTATTCATTTATAGTTAACCATAATTACTTACTTTACATCAATAAATAAAAACTGTGTTTGAAAAAGTATTTTTCTTTTATGTAACTGATTTGTTAATTATGATTCTAAGGAATCAATGAACTTTTATGAAAAAAATCAAATTTGATTTAAATCATGATTTTTATAAAAAAAATCACTTGATTTAAATCATTGATTTAAATCATGATTTAAATCAAATGATTTAAATCAATCAACCCTGTCGACTGGTAGTTTCCTTATGACGTATTCCAGAGAAAATTGAATAGCAATGGGGCCAACCCATCTCCCTGTTTTAGGCCGATATTTGTGTCAAAAGCATCGGCAAGTTAGTTATTGATGCAGACTTGGGAGTTCGTCGACGTCATTGTCATTTTGGTAAGACGGACTAATTTGGCTGGGAGACCAAAGCAAAGCATTATTTGGTATTGTACGTTAAGATCAATACTGTCGTATGCTTGCTTAAAGTCAACGAAAATTTGGTGTACGAGTACACCTATTTTGAACTCCCAGCATTTTTCAAGTACCTGTTTGACTGTGAACAATTGGTCTGTTGTCGATCTACCTGCTCTAAAGCCACCTTAATACTCCCCAATAATATTTTTGACGTGTGGTTCGATTTTATTTTCTAAGATATTTGAAAATATTTTGTACCCCGTACATAACTAGTGATATGCCTCTATAATTTTCGCACTGTAGCTTGTCACCTTTTTTGTGGATGGTTGGCTCCACTCTTTCGATATATATTCTTGATGCCAAATGTACTGGATGACTTTGTGAATAGCTTGATGAACACTGCTGCTACCATATTCGATGAGCTCCACTGGAATCCCATCGATGCCCGGCGCTTTATTATTCTTTTGGGCTTTTATGATGGAACAAACTTTATCCAGAGTTGGTGGGGCCAATGGAAACTCTCCTCAGACATCTATAGGCTCCGCTGTTCTGGAGCTATGCGGAGGATTAAGGAGGTTCTTAAAATATGATGCCCATCTTTCCTTAATCTTGGTTTCATCAGCGATTATATTGCCGCTATCATCACGACAGAGCGTGATTTTGGGCTGATAACCATGTTTCAGGCTCTTCACTACTTTGTATGCTTGTCTTGTGTTGTTACTCGCTGGACTTGAATCGATGCTTCTCAATTGGTCATCATAGTATCTTACCCGAAAACAACTTATCTACATGAGACACCTTCGAATGTTCGATTGTCGTGGTGCGTATTATGCAGAATGGGTCAAAAACCATGGGTTCGGAGCGCGTTGACGGCACCGCAAGTTTCCCGAATGATGTTTCGAATGGACTACAGGGTCAGTATAAGAAGTAACCGGACTGAGCCTGCCCCGTGCCGTCAAAGCGTCTGCTAACCGGTATCTGGTGCTGTAGTGGTGGTGGGGGTCTAAGTAAAGGGAGCCGGGCTGCAGCAGTTGCCTCCAAGCGCTTGGAGAGATAGCATCGAGCGAGAGCGGAGTGCGTGTTCATTTACGTCGTCGGGGTGAAAATGGAGCGTACGATCGAGCAACCGAACCAGAGTTTTTTAACCACGTTATTACAGGAGACGAGACGTGGGTTTTCGAATACGATCCTGAGACGAAGCGGCAGAGTTCGGAGTGGCACACACCGGCGTCACCACGACCGAAAAAAGCGCGCATGAGCAAATCGAAGGTGAAGTCGATGCTCATTGCTTTCTTTGACGTGTAGCCATTGTTCACAAAGAGTTTGTGCCACCCGGCCAAACTGTAAACGGCCAGTACTACTGAGAGGTGCTCCGTCGACTAACCGCCCGGGTTCGCCGAGTCCGTCCGGAGATTGCCGATTCGTGGATCCTCCATCACGACCATGCTCTGTTGCACACCTGCCTGCTCGTCACCGAGAGTTGGCCAAACAGTCGAGGGCAACGATGCGACAGCCTCCTTACAGCCCGGATATGGCACCAGCGGACTTCTTTCTGTTACCCAAGATCAAGAGACACCTTAAGGGGACGCGGTTCGGGACTCTGGAAAAAGTTCAACGTGCTACGATGAGGGCTCTAGACAGCATCGAGGTTGCCGACTTTCAGGGAGCGTTCGGGGATTCGAAAATCCGGTATCAGCGTGTTATCGACTCCAATGGGGACTAATTTGAAGATTTCTAAAGAAAAATTTTACATATTTTGCCAATAAAAAATTTCCTGAGGTCAATCCGGTTACTTATTATTCAGACCCTGTATGAGCACATCCAGCTGTGATGTGTGTTGATGTAAAAAAAATTGTATACAGATGTGTCCTTTTTATCCCACGTTTCAACAGCTGCAACTATTGTAGTTTTCTTCAATTGAAGCAGGAGTATACTCCTACCATAAGGGTTTTGTATAAAAGCTACAAAATGTAGACTTTCATCTTAAGCTAATCATTAATAAATTCAAACAAGAGTTAAAAGTTTGCGCGTTAAATATTGAACGTGAGGAAAAATAACATAAATTTACTCAATATTTAACGCGGCTCCATTTATCTTTCACGATTACTGATTCGCCTCATCAAACCCTCAAAGCTATTCATGATACATATCGCCATAGTTTCTTAGTCGACTGGAAACGTACATAGTTCCATAGTCAATCATTGTTGTTGTTGTAATGCCGGAAATTCAAATTACTAATTCTTCTGAAAGATAGATCAACTTACAAGTGACCATCTGAATGCCAAATTTTTTTTTGAATTTAAGTGTATCAGTATGATTTTATTCCGGAAAATGTAACATTGACAAATCATTCTATTGCTAACGAAATTGAGCGAATTTCAACTTTTTCGTTGATGTACTCACAGAGAACTACTTGTACAGTTTATTTCAATTTTTTTCGTATCCAAAATGTCCAATCAATAGGCGGACTATACGCATCGTAAATTTCCCCCTATTATGCGCAATTCGACATTGATTATGCGCACTTCGACATTGAATTTGAAGACCTTTTTTGAAAATATCTCACTAAGACCTTTCATACGACACCCTACTCGACTACCTTTGGTGAAAATATTTGAAGGTCAATCTCCTGTATGGGAAGACCCTTTTCAATTGTTGTTTTTGATTTTTTGACGTTTACTACTTTCTTGACGATTTCATTTGTCTTTGAAAGAATTGTAACAAGCGAGAGTTCGTTTTTGGTTAATTATTTTCGACTATACGCTCTTATAATTGCCATTCAATTTACTTATTATTTTAAATCAAAACTAATTATAAATAGTAAAACTGGACAAAGGGGGAATTTTCACAAATTTTCTACACTCTAAGTTACTTAAAAAGTTTTTATAAAAAGCCTGGTTCGGAAAGATTTCATACCGACTTATGATTTACCACCCACTTCAGTCTGAAAAGATATTTTTAACATAGCTGTCATTTAACAAGCCTGTAAAGTTATGTTTTTTGTAGACTTTTGTAGATTTCTTAATAGACGTTTTCAATAAACTTAACCTTTAAAAACCTCAATAATGTATATTGTCACCTAAGTATAAACAAAGGAATGTAGTTCCTCATTGGTATATCACAGACAATAAAATTCATTCTTAAGAAAAGAAAACTTTAAAAACTTGGAAAATGTCGCTAAATGAATTTTCTTCCATTTCATTAATGCATATCATCATATGTTTATCGTCTGCTATGTAGAAACGGTGAAATGGGTTCGGCACCACTCCTATGAAGTTTATATATATAATTTTCTTTATTGGAATGTATGCGGTACAGAGGCCTTATAATATAGTAGGTGTTCTGACAAAGTCATCTCACCATCGTTTGAACATTACTTAAAACTATGCATATTATCGTATTTCTATGAGATTATTATTTTGCCTAAATTTTCCTCCTATGAAGTTTATTTTTTCCTTTTTTTAAGCATTTCAGAGCCTGAATTTTTTTCTAGTCTTTTTATTTCACTATTTTTTAGAAGCGATATTTAGCATTGTTCTGATAGGAAACGATTTTCTCAGATACTGCCAGTAAAACTGAATTTTCTGTGTATAGCACGAATTTGAATCTGTAAGTTCAATATGTTTATAATACAGAAATAATGGGTAGGACCAGAACGATCAGTTTTAAACAAAACGAGTGTAAAGATCTACTCATCATTATTCTTTTCTGTCAGAGATAGCTGAAAAAAAATTAACCAGTCAAGTTAAGTATCTGATCATCGTTCTGGATGGTAAATTGTAATGGAAATATAAAAGCTAAATACAAAAAAGCTTGGTTTCTATTTTTGCAAGAATGTGTTCGCAGGAGTTAGGGCCTACAGCCTCAACAATGTTATAAATAACTGACACTCTCGAAGCTGAATGATTCCCTCTGCTTCTCCTTCCCCTTTGTTTCCAGACAGGTTTTTCTTTCCTCTCTTCAGAAGAATCACTTCCCCCACTGCATCCCCCGCGTACATCGGCAAAATTTCGTTTCACGTGCACACGATCGCGCCTTCGTTATCATTCGTAGAACAGTTTGAGTACAACACAACAAACGTTTTCTCACAGAAAACTCGAACGACAAAGCTGATGAAATTCCTGGAGGCGAGAAAACGGCGAGAAAACTCATGTGTCAAAGCCGATGAAAAATTCGTAAGTTTTTAATAAAAGCAGAGAACAAAAGTGCCGATTTCGTACGCGCGATCTTCAAAATTTAAAAACTTTTTAAGCGTGAACGTGTTTCGGAGTGAATTACGTGCAAAAACATATAATTTCAAACCTCAACTTCACACAACTTTAGCGAAGGTTGCTAATTGCTTCGGCTCTCGCGACCGGCTGCGGATCAAGTACTCACTGTATGTATGCTTGTAGCACACTCTAAAAAAAGTAACATACAGGCAAAAAGTGGAAAGGTATTACAGTACGCATATCAGGAGCACTGAGCAGCACGACCTGAGACTCTCTTAGGTTTCGGCCACATTGCGATTTTAATGTCGTAGCGAGCGATTTTTAGACGCAAATATGAACACACTGCGACAAGATTTGCAAAGGAACTTCAGGCATGCGCAGAACTAATATGCTCATTTGAAGATATGTATTTGCCAAGAACACATGCACTAACTCATTTGTGCGCTATGCAAGAAACTTCTATGCACGCCAGCGTCAAATATACAAATGATGTGCGTCTGCGCGAGTATCACAAAAACATCCTACTAAACTGGTTTTAGGAAAAATCGCAAATTCCTGCGACTGCCGACCTGGCCAAAATTGTCGCAAATCGCAGTGTGCGGGCTTTCATTTAACTATGCGTAACTTGCGACAGTAATACGACTATATAGTCGAAGTCTGATCCATCCCTTAATGTCATCTAGCATTACCTCTGATAGGCCTGTAAGTGGAAAATACTGTAAACAGAAGCCCAGTAAGTTTACAATCCGTCGCTATAGACTTCGATACTTCGACTTTCGGGGGGTAACGCAGTAAAAGGGATTTGGTCACGGTTCCAAGTAGCTGGATGGAAGATGATGTTAATGCATAGGAAGCAATTAATGCTTTACACACCGCTCCAAGATAGACGATGGCGTGGGCGCAGTAATGCACTGACTTGAGCTGAGGGTTAACGTTAGTTTTAGCCTGCCTGGCTA
>OZ017739.1:175484300-175489300 GCA_963969285.1 Odontomyia ornata | reverse complement strand
CATTTAGAATTAATTTATTGGTTATTTCGGGTAGAAATGGTTGACTAAAATATACCGTGTATGCAGAACATTAAGGATACTGATTATTTTTAGCACGTTACCAAAGGATTCGGTATGAAGAGTGCCAAAAAATTGGCACTTTTCGTACGAAAGATCATTTAATTTCAACTCCTCGACATCAATCTATTCTATTGAACTGTTAATATCTAAAGACTCCTTGAAAGGATTACAATTCCGTACCGATACATTTTAGATCAATATGTTGGCCTTCATTTGAAACCTCTATAATCGAAATCCTTATATGCGTCGATCAGTTATGTTGAAAAATCGGAGTGATAGTCGGAATTTTTTAGTTTCAACGGTAAAAGTCCTTTACCGTTACTTGAATTTCTTATCGTTTAAACAGGAGGAAAGACGTATCATTTGCCGGAAACAGAACTCTTCTATATATCTCTGTTTAAAAGTTATGCGTGAACATAAATAAGAAAAAAAAGCAACAACAAAAATATATGTGATGAATTGATAACCTTCTTTCCTTTGGAAGTCGGTTAATAAACAAATGACATTGAATGCTTTGAATCCTATCTTAATGTAAGGAGCATCAAAACAGAAGAGCTCCAATCAAGTTTAAAAACGCAACAATCTACTGGTCACCAGACAACCCATAGAGAAGTAGTTGCCTATGCTAGCAGTATTCTATTTTCGTTAAACTCATTATCATCCAGGCATCTTAACATGAAACTTCCAGACAATAAGTTGGCATACAAGTTCATAGCCCTTCATATCAAGTTTATGATTTAGAAAACTAACTAAAACATCATAGAAAGCGGGAGTGGTACCGAATTAAAATTTCCTTAAATCAATTTTTGTAGTAAATGCACGGATTCGAAACAAGAGCGCATGCCTCACACTTCTAATCTGACATTTACGAGTATCAAGCGCATAGAAGACCAATCACGGATTCCCATGCAAATAAATTTGTCATATACGAGTATAGTACATATCTCTGGGGAAGAGAAATTATAAAATACTATAACAATAATAGAGAGCTCTGCACTCCATTGAGAAATAAGCAGCGAGTAAGAGATCAAAACAAACATGAAAGTTTAAGCATTATTGTTTTGCGGTTTATTGAAACCGTAGAATGAGCCCTAAGGCAAACGGGAAAACTCAGAAATGACGCAACTAGAATGGATCCAAAACTGAATTACTACACCAGAAACTGTTATAGATATCAGCAAATCTAGAACCAGATAAGTAGAAATATATTGGGTAAAACCAGTTTAACTTTTGTTGGAGAATGCAAGTACTCGTATATTGTAAACGCAAGCAAACGAATATAAGCCAACAGATGGCACTAAATGGGCTTTTTCACACGGGAATGGTACTAACCCATAATCAAACAGGTTTCGCGCTTACGCCCTTATGTTTACACGTTGCATAGTTCACCCAAGCTATTTTTGTATACGATACATGTCTTGGGAGTGTATGTGTTAAAAGGATCATTTGATCGTTAAACATCGTACGGACAACATAAAAGCGAAGACAGAGAGATAAGCGATTGAGAATTGATGTTTTAGCCTTGAACTGTGGACGAGGTAATAAAAACTGGAATGAAAAATGTATTTTATGATTGTTAAAGTTTGTCGATTCAAACTTCTATTGGATTTATGTATTTGAATCCTCCGTGAATCTTTTTCAGTCGCATATTTTTCTTGATGTGTTGTAAACTTGATTATTATAATGTGATTTATGAAAATTATGCCAACTGTTAATTTTCTATGGATTCACAATAGGCAATTTAACTTTATTTAAAACGTGATATTCGTCGTGTTGTTTCCTGAAACTGAGCATGGCTTCCGCATTTATAAATTTATTAAAAAACGCATAGCTTCTCGCGGCACCGCATCCATTTTTGCACGCATCGAATGTTCAATTCGGAATGATTACCGGCGTTTGTATAAAATTTCCCCCACCAAATGATCAACAAAATGCGTTTGTGTATGTGCATTACGCTCGTTCACCCTAGAAAATTTTGGCGTGTTTTTACCATCAGGTTCCCTCAATGCCTCTCACTCTTCTTGCCCAAATAACCTGTTTAACATTCACTTTTCACGCTGCGCCTGAAAAAGCCCAATTTCAGCAAAGATAAGCCTACCGACTGTATAATCGTTCTCCATCAATTGCACATAACAGATGGGGATGAAAGCGTGTAGCCCATAGTGCAATCACATTGTATACACAGCTTCCATTTATTCAGTGTTGCACACTTTCTGAATTTTTCTAAAGGCCTGATAGCTTCGCCGGGGCCAGAAAGGCTCGGAAATATTGTTTACATTAGGGTTTGTGGAGCAGAAACTGTGGACACCTTTGCATGTATGTAAATTGACTGCTGAATGTCAATGCGCGCTCCCTAAGACCAATTGCGTAGAAAATTGGAGCACGTAGTGAACGCTGTTCGGTTTTCCTAGAGCCTAAATGATCACAACAAAAAACGATCTGGCTAAGGCTTCTTCTGCATAGCACTATAACCACTATCGGGCTTTCGTTTCCTGCAAAAAGTGCATCCAACTATCTCGGTCTATTGACCGCGTTCGCCGATTTCAAAATCCGAGCCGCTTTGAATTGTCGTCTGTTTCATCGATTTCCACACTGGTCTCCGCCCTTCAGTTCTCCCAACGAATACGTTTTTGGGTATCCATTGTTCGTCCGTACGACAAACATGGCTAGCCTATTGCAGCTTCCGCAGTTTTACAATCGTTGAGACCTCCAGCTCGTCAAAAATTTCATGCAGCTCATAGTTGTATCGAATTCGCCTTTGACCCCCATCTAACTTCGCTCCAAATATTCACCACAGGACCCGCCTTTCGAAGGTATTCAAAATGTTTGCGGATGCTTGGGTTAGAGCGCATGTTTCACACCCATAGCATAGCGCAGATTTTATCACAGATCAAGCTAAAGCTTACCAGTAACTAATGATCATTATAAGCCTTAATTAAGGCTTATTCTAATATTTATATTGAAGTAACTGTTGCTTGGAAATATTCTATCTCTATTCGCATTTCTATGAAATAGTTTGTTTCAAATTGCGAAAGTGAGAAGGGCGAATTAAACAATTGAGTTCATTATATATATGTATATAGATATGTATGTATATACATACTCAAAAAAGTCTGCGTACATCTCATCAGTACAAACTGAATTATGTTGGAATCGTATGAATCAATAATGTGATCTTGATTTAATCATTTCGATAAAAGAGCCTAAACTGCAAGAAATGTATTGAAGCAGGTTTGTTTAAAAAATTCCCAAAATTATCGAACATATACATACATATGTATGTATGTAGTAATTTCAATACTTGGAAGTCTGTGAGCAGCCCCAAAATAGTCTGCGTACACATCACAAACTTTGGGAATTCCCCGAAATGTGCAATGTTGATGCCTTCATTTTTTCATTGTTCCGCGTGACAGTACTTCATTGGAAAATTGGCTGTGTGTTTTGCGTGAATAAAAGACTATTCTTTAATATGGAAGTAAAAAATAAGGAAATCAGTGTTAGTGAGCGTAAAGTCATAGTAAAATTGCGTGAAAACGGGAAAAGTTTTCGTGAAATCGCAAAATTAGTTGGGAGAACCCATTCCTCGGTCCAAAGGGTTGTTGCTAATTACAAAGAAAACGGTTTGATTATTTCACGGCATCGGTCAGGACGTCCTCCCAAACTTACAGCATGTGAACGTAGGAGTATTATTAATGCTGTGAAACAAAATCCCCGATCAACCGCGTTCCAAATTGCGCAGGATATAAGAAAGAAATACAATAAAACAATAAGCGATGAAACAGTGCGCATAATTCTCAGAAAAGGCGGTTACCATGGTCGAGTCGCACGTAAAAAGCCGTTCAAATCGGAACGGAATCGCCGAAAGAGAGTGGAATTCGCCAAAAATTATGTAAATATGCGAAAAGTATTTTGGGAAAGCGTTCTTTTTTCGGACGAAAGTAAGTTTTGTTATTTGGGATAAAAGGACGCAAATTAGTATGGAGAAAACGCTCGACAGAATTCAATAAAGGAAATTTGATTCCCACTGTAAGGCATGGTGGCGGCGGTGTGATGGTTTGGGGGTGTATGGCAGCCAGTGGAGTGGGGCAACTCGTTTTCATAGAATCTACAATGGATAAATACGGGTACCTTACTATTTAAAAAAATAATATTAAGCAAAGTGCCGAGAAATCGCGGCTGGGGAACGCCTTTTTCTTTCAGCACGATTATGACCCCAAACATACAGCTGAAATAAATAGGCTTTGGTTGGCCTACAACGTCCCAAAACTCTTAGGTACACCTCCTCAACCACCAGATTTAAACCCAATTGAGCATTTGTGGGATTTACTTGAAAGAAAAATTCGAGAGCATGACATAACTAGCAAAGAGTCATTAAAAAATGTTATTTTGAACGAGTGGAACAAAATAACGGCCGAAGAAACATCAAAACTTGTTCAATCCATGCAAAATAGGCTAAAGGAAGTCATTTATAGGAAAGGCTATGCTACTAGATATTAAGGTTCAAAATCTGAAAGCTAATATGGTGGTTTTCAAATAAAATGAAGAAATTTTTTCAGGTGTGCGCAGACTTTTTTGGATGGATTTTCATGACTTTTTGGAAGAAACTTTTTTATTTTGGTTATTCTAAACAGCGAACGAGTGATCAGTTACATATTTATGAACCATATAGTTTAATGAATATAATAAAGAAAAGATTTTAAGTTATAAAAATGGCAAAGGTTTTTATATTGATATATTTGCTACGACCAGCAAGTGTACGCAGACTTTTTTGAGTATGTGTATGTTACATGAAGAAATTTTTTCAGGTGTACGCAGACTTTTTTGGATGGATTTTCATGACTTTTTGGAAGGTCGTTCGACAGTTTTCGATATCGTGAAATGGTTCAGAAAAAATAATCAGGTGGAAAACGAAATTAGGAGTGGTCGACCATGTAAACTAA
>OZ017739.1:175439300-175479300 GCA_963969285.1 Odontomyia ornata | reverse complement strand
TCAACCTTGAGATCAGCTAGGTCGAGGAGAGCATGAACCATGAGATGGGAAAAGTGAAAAAGGACTTGGAAGCAGCGAAGTCAGTAGTAACCACCTCACCAGCCCCGCTAATAACCGCAGCGCAAAGCACATCCAGAAATGTGCAAGCACCAATATTCGACGGGCAAACGATCTGGAGTATTTACAAAACCCAGTTTGAAGCCGCCGCTCGGATAAATCACTGATGCAGAAACGAGCAACTGCATTGATCGTTGCCCTAAGAGGCCCAGCTGCCGAGCATTTGCAGACTATCCCCGTTGATTTGCACTCAAACCCGGCTGCTATAATGAATGCGCATTACATGCGCTATGGAGACGATCATCTGAAGCAGATTTATCGGTCACAGCTACGGCATCGGATGCAGAAGTCTGGCGAAACGCTACAGCAGCTAGCACAAGACACTGACCGACTGGAACTTTTGGCTTACCCAGCTTATGACCCAGAACATCGAGATGACGCTGCAACAGAAGCATTCATCAGTGCACTAAAAGACCAGGAATTGCAACAAGCCTTGCGCTTAGCTCAAAAGCAAACGGTTAAGGACGCATTGGCTTCTAGTCTGAACTTTGAGGCGGCGAAAAATATGAACCGTACCAGTGCCCGGGTTCGCGAGGTAGTGACAGACGAGTGCAGGTGTGAGCGCGTGGAAATTGAGTGAGACCGCATGTAATTTGTGCGCCTCGACGCTGGAATTGCGGAGAGAAGGGGCACCTGCAAAGAGACTGCAAGAAGCGAAGAAAACCGAGCTTTTGTCCAGGTTGTGCGGCTAGGTGATAATCTAGACCGAGTCAGGAAGCCAGAATGGAAGCCCTTCAAACTGAGGGGTCGGAAAACATGTAAGAGCCAACTTCGTAGTGCAGAGGTTGGCTAGGAGGATCGACGTCCCCAGCGCCACCATCACCGTGCCAAGACTTTATCGTGAAGAAGCGGACTTATGCCTTCCGGGTTAAGTTGACGGAGAACATTCCACCATAACCATCGACATTGGTGCAACCCGATCGATCATCCGACCAGACCATGTGAGGCAACAACTACTTCAAAAGGGCAGGATTTTCTCACTATGGACAGCTACGGGAGAAACTGAACCTGTCCATGGAGAGGTCAACCTCCAGATACAGTTGGGAGACCTTGTGTTCCGACATAGTTTTCTGGTCGCGAACGTTATGGATGACTGCATTCTCGGAATGGATTTTCTGCGACCACATGGAATCACGTTGGACTTGGGCAAACGTGTATTGAAATGGCAGTATGTCGAAGCAATAATGGAGGATCCCAGCGTTCAAATTGCCAAGATGAATGTAGTAGATTGTATCGACACTGATGTACCGAATTCTTCCGAAAGCATTGGATGGGCCAAGCTTTATGGTGATTCTGGAGACCACCGATCTTATCTGATAGAGCCAACGAAAACGTCCACATTGCGCAGTTTGATTTTAGGACGAAGATCTATAAGGAACGGATACGTGTCGGTTAGAGTCCTTCACTCCGCAGACTCAACCACGAGCATCAAAGCGGGAGAAGTCATCGGAAGCTGCCAGCCTGTTTCCACCATCACCTCTTTGGAAGCCACACATGACCATCATTGGAAAAGGAGGCAAGACGCAGACAAAGCCCGGGAATCCACGTCTGCAATATTGAAGGAGGTCAAATTGCCAGTGCAGCTATTCAAGCGAGCCTCTGATCTGGTCACCAAGTACAGTGACATCTTCCCAACAAGCCCGGATGACCAAGCCCGAACGAGTATGGTAACACACGTCATAGATACACAGGGAGCCAAGCCAATTCGACAATCACCGAGACGTCTTCCTATAGCCACACAAGGAGAAGTGAGCGCACTGATCTCGGGCATGGAAAAACAAGATGTTATCGAGCCTTCTACCAATACATGGGCCGCGCCTGTAGTTCTAGTAAAGAAAGAGGATGCTAGCACTCGTTTTTGTGTCGACTATAGGCAGCTTAACGACGTCACTAAGGAAGATAGTTACCCGCTTCCACGCATCGATGATATCATGGACACTTTGGCCGACGCCAAATGGTTTTCTACACTCGATCTCAAGAGTGGCTACTGGCAGGTAGAAATCGACAAGAAGGACCCAGAGAAAACCGTACTTTCAGTTGGGACCGGATTGTGGCAATTCGTGATGCCATTTGGGCTTTGCAATGCTCCAGCCACTTTCGAATGCCTGATGGAATACGTGCTACGAGGCTTAACCTGGAAAACCTGATTGGTGTACCTAGATGACGTCAGTGTTATCGGGAGAACGTTCGAAGAGCATGTGCGGAACTTAGAAGAGGTTTTCTCCCGATTGCGACTGGCGAATTTGAAACTTAGTCCGGACAAGCGTACCCTTTTCGCAGCTGAAGTAAAATACCTGGGACACGTCGTATCAGCAGAAGGGGTCAAAACAGACCCTGAGAAAATTGAAGCCGTGAAAAGCTGACCAACAGCCAACAACAAGCGCCAACTACTATGTTTTCTGGGTCTGGCAACCTACTATCGAAGATTCGTCAAAGACTTTGCCAAAATAGCTACGTGTCTCCATCAGCTAACCGAGAAAAATCATCCGTATGTCTGGAATGAACAATGCCAGGAAGTCTTTGAGACCTTGAAGGAGAAACTGTGTGAATCACCCGTGCTGCATATCTGAAACCCGGAAAAATGTTTGTAGTTGACACCGATGCGAGCAACGGCGGGATTGGAGCTGTAGTCTCCCAGCAGATCGATGGCGAAGAAAGAGTCCTCTCGTATTACAGTCGAGTTCTCTCAAAATGTGAGAGGAACTACTGCGTGACCAGGAAGGAACTATTGACTATAATAGAGGCCACCAAGCAGTTCCACAAGTACCTATATGGCCAGAAATTTGTTCTTCGAACGGACCATGCATCGCTGAGATGGCTGCTCAACTTCAAAAACCCCGAGGGACAAGTTGCGAGATGGATCAAAAGATTGCAGTCATACGACTACGAAATTGTTCATCGGAAGGGCGGAGTTCATGGAAATGCTGAGGCCTATCTCGTCGTCCATTACCAGCTAACTGCAAGCATTGCCGACGGATTGAGGAAAAGGAACCGCCCGTTGATCTGCGATTGATAACGGCCGAATCCGATGAAGGTTGGTCATCGGAGGAGATTCGAAATGCTCAGTTAGCCGATGAAGACATCGGGCCATTGCTCGTATGGAAGGAGACAACTGGGTGACCTGAATGGACGGACGTTTCGATGCGCGGCACCACCCTGAAAAGCTATTGGGCACAATGGAACTCCCTTCAGGTGGAGGATGGCGTACTCAAGCGGAAATGGGAAACGGCGGATGGCAGCTCCTATAGGATGCAAACTATACTTCCCAAAAGCCGAATCCACAATGTGGTTAGGGAGATGCACGAAGAATCCTCAGGAGGCCACCTTGATGTTAACAAGACCTTAGCGAAATTGCGGGAAAGGTTCTACTGGCTCCACGCTCGAGAAGACGTAGAGGACTGGTGCCGTCGATGCGCGATTTGCGCTTCCGTCAAAGGTCCAAAGCGACGACTGAGACGACAAATGCAAACCTATAACGTGGGCGTGCCATTCGAAAGGATTGCTGTTGATATCGCAGGACCCTTTCCTGAATCCGAATGGAGATATCGATACACGCTGATTCTGGCCGATCATTTCAGCAAGTGGCCCGAGGTCTACCTCATTTCCAACCAGGAAGCAACTATTGTAGCCGAACAGCTAGTATTAAATTGGGTCAGCAGTTACGGCGTACCTTGCGATTTACATTCGGATCAAGGCCGAAACTTTGAGTCACTAGTTTTTGTCGAAATTTGTAAACTACTGGGAATACGGAAAATGAGGACAACACCGCTGCATCCCCAATCCGATGGAATGGTCGAACGTTTCAACGGCACGCTCAATAAACATCTGGCCAAGATGGTTGACGAGAACCAAAGGGACTGGGACCGACATATCCCACTATTTTTGATGGCATACAGATCTGCCGAACATGCATCGACGGGCCAAGCCCCAGCCAAAGTCATTATTATATTCGTCTGCAAGCTGATATCAAGTTCGGAACACCCCCTGAGAAGCCCCAAACGATCTCGGAGTACGCAAGTGAGCTAAGGCAATGGTTGAACCAGATACATCGGACAGTGCGAAAACACATCGAATCGGCTACTGACCGCATGAAGACCAGGTATGATCTAAAGCCAAATTCTACTGGCTTCCAGCAAGATGACTTGGTGTAGCTACATAACCCACAACGGCGGAAGGGAAGGTCTCCGAAGTTGCAGCATAATTGGAAGGGACCATACCGAGTTACAAAGCGAATCAATGACGTCGAACACCGTAAGCCGAGAGCCAAAATGAAAATCGTGCACCTGGACCGTCTTGCCCCATACTACATCCAGGGAGAATCGACTGCAACTGGCGACATATCTTTTCGGGGCGAAAATAACTGAGGTGGGGGCAGTGTTACATGTACAAATAATTCTGCGAGCTACCGTCGCAATAGTTTTCACAACCATTAAGAACATCAAGAAACGAATGTACTCGAAAACCCGCCAAGGATGATCAACATCTGAAAGCAACGTCACTGCCCATTCATTAAGCTGCTCGAATTTTCAGTTAATTCGCCAATGTACGAGAAATGGATTGAATGACCAGAGACCTTATATAAAGGCGAGGTGAATGAATGGGGGGATTCATTACAACCGCGATATAGTAAACTGCGATAGTGTGGAGTGCGAAGTAAAAAGCTATATTGAAGTAATAAACAGTTGAAATAAAAATTAACAGACAAGTTGTGAAATAGTTAAATGAGTGATTGTGCGTTTTTAGTAAATAAACTCTTTTAATTTAATTTAAAACACATTGCGTTTTCACTTTTCCGGAACATTAAAATTATTGGCCGCGAACCATAACACGCGACAATATTTATATATATATATATATATATATATATATATATATATATATATATATATATATATATATATATACATATATATATATATATATATATATATATATATATATATATATATATACATATATATATATATATATATATATATATATATATATATATACATATATATATATATATATATATATATACATATATATATATATATATATATATATATATATATATACATATATATATATATATATATATATATATATATATATATATATATATATGTATATATATATATATATATATATATATATATATATATATATATAGATATGTATATATATATATATATATATATATATATATATATATATTTAGCTTGGTCGATTGGAAATACGAGTATGTATATATCAACCATCAATACGTGTTATTGCTGTTTGAAGTTCATAGAAAGTGGTTTAAAGTTACTTGATTACCTATCATTCGATAATTTTGAAATTTTTTAAGCATAAAGATGTGATGTATTGGATTGTTCGATAATTGATGTCGTTAACTGCACGATAGATAACGTAAACTGCATATTTCATGTAGTACTTGATTAGGTGGCTTATGTTATTATGGGGTTATTCGATAATTAACGTTGTATATTTTTTTTATGTTTTTCAAGGTAAATTTGTTTTCATTAACCACAGATATTTATCAATGATATATTGACCATTTGGTTGGATGATGAACCCAAACATGCAGTTTGTTTACGTAACTAAGCTGTTGTAAGTGCAAGTAAACGCTTGAATTTGACTTGCCGGTTAGTTTTGATTAATGCCTTTATTTTCTCGTCATCAGTAGTGGCCGGACGACCAGTATGTGGTGCATCTTGCACATTAAAATTCTAATCTTGAAAATAGTAGATAATCATATAAGCCACGCAATCATTACTACATGAAATATTCAGTTCACGTCATCTATTTTGCAGTTCGCGTCATCAATTATCGAACAACCCAATATATACTATTTTAAAGCGTTATTAGTGAACAACAAGTTGATTAAAAATAAACTTGAAAATGAACAATCAGAGAGCACTTTCGGCACACGAGTATTTTACTGTTTTACTTCCGAAAGTGTAAAAAGCGGTTCAAACTTAAAAGAAATTGTGTAAAGTTTATGACGAGGACTGCGTTGGTTTGCTCGGTTTCGTTCTGGAAATTTTAATGTGCAAAATGCACCACATACTGGTCGCCCAACAACTACTGACGACGACAAAATAAAGGCGATAATCGAAATTAACCAACGTATGACAACTCCAGAGATAGCAGAAAAGCTCGAAACATCGAATTCAACTGTTTACTTGCACTTACAACAGCTTGATTACTTGTAAAAACTGGATGTTTGTTAACATATACGACATATGCATATGTCGAATTAATTTGCGCTTCTTAGATATTTGTTACCCCCTGTACTCATCAAAAAATCTTCGTGTTTTGTTTCTTCAAATTTTTAAGTCTCAAAGTGTCTAATCGCGGGGGGGCTAAGCATTTTTCATGACTTTTAACTGCCTCGGGAGCCGCTGATGGATAAACTGCTTTTCGTTTCATATTTTACAAGTTCTTATCGGGACGTTTTATTTCTATCTAGTTTTGATTAAACATTTATTGAGAACTCACTTCAATGCATTGGGGACCCTTCTTAAAGACATTTGGAATTTCCGAGAGGCTTAATCTTTTGCAAGATCACCACGCCTTACATTTCCATAATACTTAATTATGGGTGTTCTAAAATTTATGAGAAAGCTTGCTGTGACGCACGGATTGCCAGGACGCGAAACTAGTGTAGGTTTTTGTTAAATTCATTTCACAGAACACTTAAAATGCTCATTTTTTCCTTTTTCAGCTTTCTGAATTGTATATAGTTTTTTTCGCTTAGAAATATCTAAATCCTCAAATAAACTTGTATACATATTGTAATACACCATTAGCTCGAATACACCTGGTTACTCTGTAACAAGAATATGTCAGTAATCATCCGCCATAAATACAGAAAATTATGGGAATTCTCAAGACTAATCCTCTAAATATTTGCCAACCTATACCAAAGAGCCAGAAACCTTCTTCCTTACAGTAAATAATGGGTTTTTCCGCTTTGAGCTATTTTCGATTTTCCGGGTAATTTTCGACACAAGATTCAACTTTGCAATTTCAGAAGTCAATAAATACTGTTACCCTTATTTGGGAAAACCAAAATATTTAAAAGAATTTGATTTTCCGTAACTGATCTTAGGTAATTTATATAATATATTTTTCTCAACACATCTTGACATAGATTTAAAACAATTTAAAGGGAAGAACACCTGTAAGGTGGTTTTTAATTGAAGTTGTTCCCAGAATACGCTAAGCCATGAGTGCAATACTATATACGGAAACATTTTAACAAGAAAGTCCATGTTGCAGAAAAATTTAAATCTAAAGCCGGTACTTACTGACTGGTCTGTTTCGCCGTCCTTCGTCTTCAATCAGATGTGGTGTTGCGCGCCGAGCCTCGATGCTAGTAACTTTTCCGTTGAACGCCAAAACGAACACGTTCAGAACTACTATTTGTAAAATAACGTCGGTAATTTTCAATTTGCAAAGGTGTTCCATGATTGAAATTTGATTAGGCGATTGTTGGGTCGTCGATGCCACTTGATTAGATGTACACGATTGGCTTGAACAAAATAAGCGAAGAATGATTCAAAGGGGCCACTGGCAATAACAGCGAATATTTCAATAAATATGGAAGGTGGTGAGGCACACGGCACTTGGGTCGGTTGGGCTCATTTTCACAAAATCATTCACACACTTGATTATAAATTTCAATCTGAAAAATAACACCTTCTACGAGTATTCACTGAATCGCGGTTCACAGCGAATAAACCAATATAAATGACTGCTGTGGTATTGGGTTCGTTCAAACCATACGGTCCTCGAATTAACACTTATTTTATCTTTTATTTTATACGTATTAAGATTGACCAAACTTGATGTACGACCGCTAACAACGTAACAGTGAGAGCGCGATGAACTATAGAACGGTCGATAATGCAATCTCAATTAGTGTCCACAAATCGCATCCATCGTTGAATAAAATAAAGAGTTATCTAGTTCAAAGTTCTTTTTATATTCATATAACCATCTGGGAAGCTTGTCACACTTGGATGAATGACTGCGATGTGAACATGAGTGTTAGGTATTGCTACAGTTCACAGACACACATGCATTCAATCGCGATTTGAGCAAACGTACACTCCCAGGAGAACAGCATATGCCCGCGAGATCGTCTGCTGCGCATGCTGTGTGGATAGATGAAGCGACATGCGCAGGCGTAGCTTACCTAAGATACCTAACTGCCTTGCAAATCCGCGATAATGAACCGGAGGCAAGCGTACGCAGGTCGAGATATCTTGGCCACACAGGACTTTGTTGAACGGTACGAATGCTTTGGGACCTCAGTCAGGGCGGGTCTGACCTGCCAGCGAGGGTGTGATCGCTGTGTGAGAGGTTGAGCTACAGTGAGGCAGAACGACACCCGCGAACCCTATGACCTGCCCTACACTCGACGGTATTTACACACACCGACTTTGCAGGCCAATCCACGCGAGATAAGCAACAAACTTGTTTGTACAATTATTTGAAGCAATGAAGCTGCAAGCAAATAAATTCCGTCAAAGCTTATAAGACCTGTAATTTGTCAAGTGCTAAATTTTTATATCACCATTCGTGCAATGATCAATGCAAAGCGTTCGTCACCTGTCCTGCACACAAGCCACTGATGCACGACTTTACGGAATTACACGCGAGAAATGCACTTAGCCTGTTTACGCACGATTCGCTATTTCTGCAACTTCTTGGAGAGAAATTGAATTATTGTTAGCAGCAATCGCTCTCCGGAGATGTCAATAGTATGCAAATGAATGCTTTCGTTATCGTTCTAGCTACGATTGCCGTCCTTCCGCGTTACACTACAGATTCTCAGTTTTTATTTAGAACCCCCGGGGTATCGGGTGAACCGACTACTTGCACTCGCGGTTTCTGCAGGTGTTGCAGACGACAAAGTATAAGCAAAAAACACCATTGAAAGTACACCAGGTGTCGGGGCTGCCGCCTCGCGCGAGAGAGCTGCGCAGCTCGTTCTTACAGCTAAGAGAGCCGGAACGGACGACCGATACCACTTTAAGCGATTTGTGTTACACAACGCGAATTATCAATGAACTTACAATCGCACGTAAGTGATGCGTCACTGCGCGGCATTCCATACGATATTAGCCTGGTGCAATGCGTCGCGGAATCTCCCTGTGCGTGTGTAGATGCACTAATTTTTCAACATTCTTCGGGAAATTGATTGCAATTGGAAGACACTAGTTGCGGTAACTCACTGTTTCTTCTGCAAGCCTAATCTTATTAGATCCCGACTCGCTGCAAACATGGCTGCGTGCCCAAAATATGCGCGGATACTACGAGTTGAAGTCGTGGATCGAGAAATCCGAATTATTCGCGTTGACTATCTTCGAACAACTGAGGCGCAAACGATCATTGTGTATGGATGTACATACATATATACTCGGAGCTTGCTTATGTGCGCAATCTGCCCATAATCGGACGGCAATGCTGCGAAGTGGATTAGGTCGTGGCAAGTTTGCAACGCTCAATAATCCGAAGTCATTCCAAGCCAGTTACAATTTGCATTGGATTTGATTTCCTAACTATATCTTCCCACATGACCACGCTACGTAAAACAAGCGATACCAGCAATTCACTGTCGAATGCGCGCTGCCCCCAATCTGGATCTACACTTTACAACCGGCATGCGTGTTCTCCCACTTCTCACATTCTTAGTAGGAGCGCCAGTCAACTTGTTGCTTGCGAACCTGGCTGGCTCGTCGCCTTCCGATTGTTGCATCTCGCTCACTGAACCCCATCCTCATTGCTCGAGAAAACTCAAGTCGTACACCTAATTGGTGGTAGTTAAAAGATTCGCATCCTAAACGGCGTTTCTGGGACAAACACTACTACTTATTCAGGGGAGCGTGGTTTAAAAATTCTGCATTCGTATTTTTTTACTACTATATGCTCCTATGTATATTGACAAACATGCTTTTCGATTAAAGACGCGCGCTTTGAAGAAAATTCAGATATATCAGCACTATATCGACGTTGGCTACTTTATTAAAATCTGAGATGTATTCGAGATTCTGTACAGTACAGCCCTAGAATATCATGTAAAACAATTGATCGCGGAAAAGCACAATGCAGCCTGATGAGAAGGATGCGACAAAATAGAGAATGGCGAATGTGGTAAATGAGCCGTCGCTAGAGCTACTTAAGTTAATGAGCAAGAACTTTTTATGAAGGGATGAATATTATAAAAGGATGATGTAAAGCCCCCTTTTAAATACGAATGGTAGACGAATAGTGTTCGAAAGGCAATAGTAATGACCAGCTTCGATAATGGTTAATATTCTAAGAGGGTGCCAAAATTAACTAACCAAAAAAATTGGTTTATGGTCTTCTCATTTAGAGTGCAGAGTATTAAGCGCAGCAAATATCTTTCTACATCGATATTGGCAGTAAGTAAAACTAAATCTTGGTCAGTTAAGTGAAATGTACTTAAAATATATCATTGAGTCCGAAAAATAAATTCGCTCTTAAGGAATTTTTCCATTGAAATGATATTTGAAATGATCATGGAATATGCTCTTCATTTCCAAATTTTGGGGCTTTGTAGAACGAGTTTTACAAAGACCAGTTGGCTTTGACCGTGATTATATATGTGTATATATTTTTATATTTATATATATATATATATATATATATATATAGATATATATAATATATATATATATATATATATATATATATATATATATATATATATATATATATATATATATATATGTATATATATATATATAATATATATATATATATATATATATATATATATATATATAGATATATATAATATATATATATATAATATATATATATATATATATATATATATATATATATATATATATATATATATATATATATATATATATATATATATATATATATATATACATATATATATATGTATATATATATATATAATATATATATATATATATATATATACATATATAAATATTTATATATATATATATATATATATATATATATATATATATATTTATATACATATATATATATATATATATATATATATATATATATATATATAAATATAAATATATGTATATATAAATATATATATATATATATATATATATATATATATATATATATATATATATATATATATATATATATATATATGTATATATACAGTAGAATCCCGATATATCGTATCTTCAAAGGGATGTAGGATTCAAACGATATATCGACAAGTACACTATATAGAGATTATTATACATCGAGGGTAAAAATAACAATTTATGTTATAACGAAGGTTTAACATTGTGGTTTCAATAATCCTTTTCGTTAATAAATTCATGTGTTTACACAGTGAATTTTATTTAGATACAGAATATGAGCATTTTTATTTTCAAATAAGAAGATTTATATTCACAGGATTGCATAGAAGCGTTATTTTTTCTGCAAACATTGATCCAGTTTTGTTTGTGTTAAACAATTATTGAGGCGTTTGCTTTCTATTGCCATATCAATAGTGTGTATTGCATCGAATACTTTTTCGCCAACATTTGATTCTGATAAGAAAAGTCGTACTTGCTTGAGCAATTTCTGGGCCTTTTTCGGGGTAATGTTAGAAGCTTCTTCTTGTTCTCCCTCTTCTTCATCATCAATATCATCTGTTTCGATCAAAATTTCGTCATCGTTAAGCATTCCAGCAACCGAAATATTGTTGTCGAAATTAACAAATTCTTCAAAACTGATTGGATTTTCTTAATTTTGCGCCAAGAAATTCTATCCAATTGGGGTTTGAATTTCATTTGCAGATTCCGTTGCTGACGTATCCTCCTCGGAAAACATTTGCGATTGTGTCTGTCGTCACTTTTTTTCATGCCTTGTCTGCAATATTCATAGCAGAAAACAGTGTAATTTTATGGTCAATATTTTCTCCCAGATTGTCTAAGAGTTGCATGACAACTTCCGCTCGATAAAAAGTTTTGAAAACCTTCATTTTGCCTTGATCCAGAATCGCGGTAGTGTTCGGGGGCAAAAAAATTACTTCTACATTGATCAATGGAGGAATATGATTGTGGGCCGTGCAATTTTCAGTGAAGAGAAGAATTCGGCGTTTGTTTTTCTCCATTTCTACGTTTAACGATAAAATTCATTCATTAAATAATTCAGACGCCATCCACGCCTTACGGTTGGCCCTATATGTAAAAGGGAAACTTCTTCTGCTTTTGAAACATCTCGGTTTTGCCCATTTCCCAATCATTAGCGGTTTCAGTTTCTCGAAACCATCAATGTTAGTTGCCAACAAAATGGTTATTCGTTCTTTGCTTCTCTTCCCGCCATGGCATTTGTCACCTTTATAACACATGGAGCGGTTCGGAAGGCATTTAAAAAATAAACCGGTTTCATCTGCATTAAACGCATTTTTCGCCTCGTAGCCTTCTATCAGCTTTTCCAATTTTTCCTTCCACTCCGAACAAATTTCGATGGAAACACTTGCACTTTCTCCGCCAAGTTTTCGAAATTTTATTTCGTGGCGTCTCTTAGAACGAGCAAACCACCCATCGCTAGTCCGAAGGTCCTCACTTGGAATCCCTGACTTTGAAGCGAACGTTTTTGCCTTTTCATGCAGAGTTTGTCCTGCGATTGGTACATCAAACCTTCTCGTCCGATTAAACCACTTCAACAATCCTTTTTCCAGTATCGGGAATTCACCTTTTTTGAACCGCTTTCTTTTGCTGTTGGTATCGGCTGCAGAATCTTTATTTTTCAAGATCGATGAGATTGTCGATGATGGAACATTATAGCGACGCGACACATCAATTTTTTTTCACCACTGTTTAGTCTTTTCTTTTTTCACTTTTATTGAAAGATGATTTCTTTTAGAACCCATGCTAACGACTATATTGAGCAATAATTAACATAAATCACTAGCAGTTAGTGTAAGAAAACATAATTCTGAAAACTCATCTCCAAACTTGACTCAAAGTTGGCATTAAAAACGAATTATAAGACGTAAGTTAACAGTAAAACCGAATTTTAGGACGTTTTGCCACAGAAAAATATATGTTATACCGAGGGGACCAAAATACGTACGTTGTATATGAATAAACGAGATTTTTTCAAGGGACCAACACTTTCGTATTATATATCGGGAGATATGATATATCGGAATGCGAAATATCGAGATTCCACTGTATATATATATATATATATATATATATATATATATATATATATATATATATATATATACATATATGTATATGTACGTATATATATAAATATATATATATATATATATATATATATATATATATATGTATATATATATATGTATATATATATATATATATATATATATATATATATATATATATATATATACATATTTAGACATATATATATATATATATATATATATACACATATATATATATATATATATATATATATATATATATATATATATATATATATATATATATATATATATATATATATATACATTGTTACGAAATATAAATTAAACCCCGAAACCATTCCTGGAAGGGAAGGATTCCTTGCACTCCAACATTTTATTCGGAAGATTACCAAGGAACCACTCCACGCGCTGAAGTACTGGTGGGAAGAGTAAAGTAAAGTTATGATAAATGATGTAAATCATTAGCATTAAGTAATGTTAGGTATTAAGTAATAAGCGGGGAAAAAAACAGGAACTATAAGGTTCAATTGAAAGTCAACATATCAGCAATTAAATCCGAAAGAAATGTGTGCCGAAATAATCACGATTGGTTTCAGAGAACCATCGAAAAAGAAAATAAAGAACGTATCATTTTATTAACACCTTTTAAATCTGCACTCGCAAATCTTATAATCTGACTACAGCAGCTAGCCAAAATGCTGGCTTTGGGAAAGGTTTCTCGGGAAACAAATGAACGCAAGAGTGCCGTGTCTGCAGCAACTAAAAGTGTATTTACTTTTGGAAATCAAACAGTTAAGTCGGGCACATCAAATCAACTCTCCAATCTTTCTAACAATAACAGTACTTTGCTTACTAAGAAACGAGATATCCTGTCGAATGGAGGCTATGCATTTGTGTTCCAGGCTCCTATACAGGTGACCTTATCGACACTTTTGGCAACCAAGGAAAATATAGCACCAATAAGCAACTTCAAATTTAGTGACCTCGTTCTTGTTGAAGAGATAAGGAAATTACCCAGTCTGGCTAATAATTTTGTGTTTCAAGCTACTGGAGTGATAAATAAGTAGAAATCGTCATCCAAAGCCAATTTTCAAAATAGTTCTGCAAATGTCAGTAATATACCGGTCGCTGCTCCACAACTCAAGACTACTGGAAGCGTGTTAGATGTGTTTAAAAAGCCAATGGCAGCGGAAGCTACGTCACCGATGGTATCGTCTTCATCTTCAACTGCAGGCTTTGGTGCTCAGTTTAAAATGTCCAACGACAAGTGAGAATGCTCTATTTGCATGGTTTGTTATGAAAATTCTGCCGATAAATGCGTGTCGTGTACAACTCCGAAGAGTACATCTAATCCTGTAAAACCTCCGGTGGAAACCGCAGCAAAACCACTTGAACCACTGAAAAGTTCTTTCAGTGACAAGTTCAAACCAAATTCGGATACATGGGAATGTCCGACTTGTATGATAAGAAATAAGATCGATTTAAAACAATGTGAAGCCTGCAACGCTGCAAAGCCAAGGGCAACATAATTTACAGCGAGGCCTTCCATAGTGTCTTCATCTTCATCATTAGTGCCAAACAGTTCATCAGACGGTGGCTTTAAAAGCATTGTAGCACGGAAAGATCGCGGGAAATCACTAGAATGAATCTACCAAAGTCTTTAGCTAGTGTTCAACTTCAAAACGATAAGAAAGAATATAAATTACCGTCTGTACATGATGTAGACAGTGACGAAAACACTTCATCAAGTACAAGAAATAGTTCGAAGGCAGTCGTTGAAGACGCTCCAGTGCAACCTGCAGCTTTGCCCGATGTACGATTGCCTATAAAAGATTCGGCAGTTCCTAAAATTGACATTGATATTACAAAATCTACTCCTAAAAGTACTTCAGAAACGAAATCCATTATTGCCGGTATCGCCAACAAAACATTAGAGCAGACAAATGGCAAAGTTATTTGGGAAACAAATCGCTATAAGTTTACGATGTAGCGTTCAAACTAATTCAAAGGGGAAGGTAAAAAAAAAGACAAACGAAATTAAAAGGGTATCCTTTGCTGAAAGGTGAACGAGACTTCCTTCTCGGCGCCGCACTGCCACCCTTCCAATTAAACAAATAGCCAAACTTTGATGGATCAACATACCAACCTCGATTTCATCGTCATTTCCATCACAGACAAATTTGGGCGATAAGCAGGTTATATTGTCGGCACAAAGAAACCATTCTGAAACTGACCATGTTCGCTCCTCGCAATTTTCTTCATCCGAATGATCGAGGCAATCGTTGTGGCCGTTGCATTGATATCTGGCATCGATGCAAGTTTCCATCTTTGCATCAAAATACATCCTCACGGCCAAACACCCGTGCTAACAGCTTGCGACGCTGGAGAATCACTAAAATCAGAAATGAAGTAGAATACCCTATGTCAATTGAGTGTAGGACAAGAGTATTTATCGAAATATGATATACTTACGAGATTCTCAGGCTGATCGCCCAACACATCCCTTCGCGGACACAACTACGGCGGACACAATCACTTTAAATTAACTCGCGTCGAACGTAAACATATGCGCATGGAGTCAAAAACATTAACACAACTGACATTTCAATCAAAACAATCGGTAAGGTTGTTATTGATAATACAGTACAGTGCGCGAAAGGAAGATGGCCACCAAGTAAAAAAACTGGGTTTGTGCCCGGGATAAATGCTGCAAGGTTGAGCTGCCGTGATGAATGTTTTGGCGTTGAACTTGGGTTCCTCAACTCAAGTAAAAGTGCCGTTGGGCCAAGTCAATAAAATAGCCAGCGACGATGAAAATGACCTCTTTTTTTCACGGATTTCTGGCCAACGAAGGACGTCTAGCGAATCAACAGGCAGCGATCAAGCTATTCTCAGGAGGAGAAAGTAAATATCGTGCACATCTGGCGAATCATCAAATAAAAGGTCAACCCATTGAGAGAAGGAAAAGAAAAACTGCTCGAGACAACCGACAAATTAAATTGGATCGGGCATATTGAGTTGAAAAGCGAGGACTTCGATCATCGGCGGGGCCCTCAACGTAGCAAGTAAGAAACGGTGTAAAGGTAAAGATTTAATAAATACTTTTGAATATTAATTTGCATTTAATAACTGTTGAATAATAATTTGCAATGATTACTTTTGAATTAAAGTTGGATTTTTTAAATTAAAATTTTGTGTCGTGTAAGTGTTTCAGCAGTGCTTTTGCGCACGGAGCGCACAGTGTTGACAGAAGGCTTAGCTTTGGTCTGGAGTGCGCAAGGTTCCTTTCGTCTAGGACCTCAATCCGCGTTAGTTCTCTTCAGGTTTTTTTCTTGTTGTATGTCAGTGATTATCCTGGTGTAAGTTAGTGGTGTTAAGAAAACTCTGAGGAAGTGGTGATATGCAGCTCGACGAGCCCCATAAGGGCCACTAGTGATTATCCTGGTGGAAGGACCGTTTCGGGGTGCCTCAAGCTCGCCAATTGGCTCCTGGGGGCAATTTCAGGGTTGGCGAGTGGCACTATCTACCCCGTCTCTACGGGCTAGTCGGGACCCCAAGGCGTAGCGCCCGTTTTTAACGTAAAAATATATACACATATGCATATGTATATATATTGTCGCGTGTTATGGTTCACGGCCAATAGTTTCAATGTTCCGGGAAAGTGAAAACGCACTGTATTTTAAATTAAGTAAAAAGAGTTTATTTTTGTTTCTTTAACAATTTCGCCAATTTTACTTTTCACTTTGTCTATCAATTTTTACTTCAAATGTCTATCACTTCACAATCAATATCGCTTTTAATTCGCACTCCTCACTACCGCAGTTTTACTATATCGCTATTGTAATAATCCCCCCATTCATTCAGCTCGCCTTCATATAGGGCTTCTAGTCATTCAATCCATTTCTCGTACATTGGTGAACTACCTGGAATATTCGAGCAATACTGAATGGGCAGTGACGTCACTTTCAGATGTTGATCATGCTTGGTGGGTTTTAGAGTACTACCCTTCATGGGCGTAGCCAGGTAGGGGCAGGTAGGGGCAAATGCCCCAACCTAAGCCAAATGTCCTCGAAAAATTCTGCGTTTTTTAAGAAAAAATTAATCTTTGTCCTCGAGGACATTTGGAGAAAATGCTGAAGCAACAAGGACTTTTCAAAGAGTATTCTCGTAAAAAACGAGGACAATTTGGGAAAAAAGCGGAAAAAAAGGAGTATCAATGAAAATTTTTATAAAAAATGAGGACAATTCGCAAAATTGCAGAAAAACGAGGACTTTTCAATGAGATTTCTCTAACATCTAGAAATATTACACGAGAATATTTGGGCATTTATATTTATAATTCTTCGAATCAAAAAATTCTCCAGTCAAACCTGAGATTGATTTTAACAAATGCTTGTATATACACAAGCGCAAAATAATGCGAGCAAGTTGTCACAAGGTTTGAATTTGATTTCTGTTGACGAACGTATTTTAATGTAAATACTGAATTTTATGTGCACTGTTGATTCTGCTATCGTTGATTCCTCGTATCGATAAACAAAAATGTAAACACAGCACCTAATTGAAATCAAACAAAAATTTGGACAGTATCGAAATTGTTTATACTGGTGTGTTTGTTATTGTTTCTGAGAAGCGATAATGTATATAAATCTTGATTATGCTCACACAAATCCAAACGTTTTCTCTGCGCCTTTGGGCTCGAAGGAGGACGGAGGGAGCCTATAGGAGAAATAGAAGAATTTGTTTTCGAGTCGGTTTTCCTGTTTTCTTATTTGACCCCTTTGTGTTTTCGGTCATTCAAGGATTTTCACTTTTCAGGCCAGTCCCCAAAGTATTATCCTTTCGTATAATTCAGAAATAAATAACGTAACTAATGACCGAAAACACAAAGGGGTCAGATAAGAAAACAGGAAAACCGACTCAAAAACAAATTCTTCTATTTCTCCTAGGCTCCCTCCGTCCTCCTTCGAGCCGAAAGGAGGGGGGGGGGCTTTTTTTTCCCGAGCGTGCTGATAGTTCATTCTGGCAACTCTGCTTGTGACATCAATTTTTTCTTCGCTTTGTGAACATACATTTTTGGTTTTTTTGTAATGGATAAAGAAAAAAAGAAAACCTCATGGGGTAAATTGTGGACAAAAAAATATCCATGGGTTAAAAAGGCAAGTGAGCATTCGGCGTATTGCACATATTGCAAAACTACTTTCCGAACCGACAACAAAGGAGACGGAGCTATTACAGAACATGCTAAAGGCAAATATCATAAACTACGTGCAGGAGGAGTGCAATCATTTTTTAGTAAGTTTCTGTTTATTATATTTTGTTTTTCCAAAATTAGTTCAAAGTATAGTAATAAATCTCTTAATTGCTCCGTTCCATAAATTTCTAATTCATCAACAAAAAACTGATCCCTCGGAGCCAAGTATGAAAGAGTTGAAATCAATGATAAACCAAATTACAATAGTCCAATATATATTTCTTGACAAAGGACATGATTTTGATTGGCGTAATGTCAAAGTTTTAGATAAAGAAGAAAGATATTTTAAAAGAAGTATTTCTGAAATGATTTTTATTAAGAGGACCAATAATACGATTAATAACCAGGATGATACCAAGAATTTGAATTCAATTTACGATAAATATTTGGCAATGTTTTAGATCCATTATTTTCTTTTTATTTTGAGGTTGTTGATTTTTTGGTTTGCTTACATGATAAGGTTTCGATAGTAATTGTGGGCAGTGATAAATGTTAGTTCCGTTACAAGGCTCTTTGAATGATGACGTATTTATCGTCTTTCTAAATTTTACGCCTTTTTTCATAGAATTGTATATATTCATATTTTTCCTTTTTTGGAGAAAGTCAGGAAGATTCTGAAGGTGAATCATGGCCTTTGACGTGTTGTTTTTGTGACGAATATATTTGACACGCGCTATACTGCGTTTTATCATGAACGACCTTCATGTGGAAAATATGAATTTCTTAATATCTGTGAGTTTTTCTTAATTGTGTATTTTTGTTTTTTCTTTTTATTATTTTCATATTTTTACTGAGAATGATAGTTTATGTAGATTCTGAAGAGGGCTTCATTTAAGCCGAAATATATATTGGACTATTGTAATTTGGTTTATCATTGATTTCAACTCTTGCATACTTGGCTCCGAGGGATCAGTTTTTTGTTGATGAATTAGTTCATAGTGTTTTGCGCTTTATACTTTTGAAATGTGCGTATATTTGTATATAACCGTTTGCTCCTCCACTGTCGAGCCAAAGTGAAGCTGGCACGTCAAGACAAAGTGAAGCTGGCACGTCAAGACAAAGTGAAGCTGGCACGTCAAGCCAAAGTGATGCTGTCACGTCAAGTCAAAGTGAAGCTGAAGTGTCAAATCTAAGTGCGAGTGTAATGCAGATAAATGAACCTACTGATGCAATGGAAATGGAAAATTACGATGAGCATACTGATTTCACTGAAATGCACGAAACAACTAGCAAAACAAGCGAAACCCACGAAGAAGATTCAATTCCAATGGATGATTCAACCATTGACACAACTGAAGTCATTTCCGAATTCGACTTGGGTCTATTTATGAACAAGCCATTATCATCAGAGCAAAGATCTCTGTTATTAAAAAGATGTTGGGTACCACCACAAGACTACGATTTTGCAGCAGACTCCGATGATTCAAAACGAAAATTTCTTCACAATTGGTTACAAGTTTATAAACCTTGGCTTGTTTATTCAAAGAAAGAAAAGGGCGCTCTTTGTTTACATTGCATTCTATTTCATAAAACTACAGTGCGAGGCTTTTTAGGTGCATTCGTTGCTAAGCCAATCACCAAATACAAAGATATGCACGAATTGAGCAGAAATCACGCAAGAAGCAAATCGCATCAAATTTCAATGAAAGCTGCTATTGAATTTACAACTGCCAAACCAGGGGACCTACAGATGGTAACAGGACATCAGAAGTTAATTGAAGAAAACAAGAAAGTAATCCGTTCGATCATATCAAACATAATTTTCTGTGGAACAACCGATTCACCATTAAGAGGAAAAGATGCCGATTCCGGTAAAATATTTCAGATTGAAATTTATCATATTTTCGTCTTTTGATAAAATTCTATAGTATTTTTAGGAATGTTCATGGATCTTATTCGCTTGAGAATAGAGGCCGGAGACGAATCTCTTAAAAAACACTTTGAAGAAGGACCAAAAACTGCGAAATACACCTCATCAGAAATAACAAACGAGATAATTGCATTATGTGGCGAGGTAGTGAAAGATATGATAATTTCTGACGCCAAAAAGGCATCAGCATACAGCATTTTGGCTGATGAAACAGCAGATATATCAGGAAAAGAGCAACTGTCATTGGGTATTCGATTTTACGACAAAAGCCAAGCAAAAATACGAGAAGAATTCATGGGTTTCTCTGAACTAAATGCGATGGACGCTCCAACAATTGCAGATGAAATTGATCGCGCAGTCGTGAGCTGTGAACTTGAACCGAACAAATACGTTGGGCAAGGGTACGATGGCTGCAGTGCTATGGCCGGAAAAGAAGGAGGCGTTCAAGCACATATCCGAAAAAATACAAAAAAGCATTGTTTTTCCACTGCGCAAGCCACAGATTGAACCTTGTTGTTAATGATTTGAACACGGTCCCGGAAGTACGAAACACTATTGGCACCATCAAAGACATAATAAGATTTTTCCGAGAATCAGTTGTAATGATTTTCAGTCTACGTGCGAACGAGGAACCGACCTCTCATCGGTTCTAGACGTTAAGTCTGAGTAGTGCCAACGGATGGTACCCACCGGTCAACCAATCCGTGCACCGTAATCCATTCACGCGGTGGCTGCTTGTCGGCCAGCTAGATCGGAGAGGATTTCGGTCGTGGGTCTCCGAATGGATTACGCTCATCTACAATCTTCAGGCACCAATACATGCCCGTTTTCAAACGCGTCACAAAACAAAACCATACGGAGAGGAAACCTACTTTACGTTACTCCGTATTTCTTCCTATAACCAGTCAAAGGACAAATGCTTTAAATATCATAAAATTAATGTTCGGCAATTTTTCGCATTTATAACTGTGTATGCTTCGAGACTTGTACGATCGAAAGTATGAAGTTAGTCGTTTCCAATCAATTAATTTTCATTCGTTTCGAAATAAACATTTTTTTTTCAATTTCAAATTATACTATTGCTGTTTTGTCATATAGCATTCCGCAATTTTGATAATCAAATTTTTAACACAAAAATATATGTATATAAACGCGTTCACGAAGAATTTCCCTATTAGGAATATTCATTTCAAGTATCTACTAATGCAAATTAAATATTGGTTTGCTTCTTTCATTGACTGATTTTGTCGTGTGTGTTTGTAATGTATAACTAACGCTAAACAAGTCTCTAATTTCTCTACATTCTAACTAACGATTCCTTCGATACAATATAAATTTCTAACTAAGGTATTCTACTAAAAGTAATAGTATCTCTTTTTTTCTACAGTTTGATAATCAGTTTGTATTAAATTGCATTTTTTTTTAGCACTCATTTACATCAACTATAAAAACAAATTAATAAAATCGTATGCCAGTCTACATGAGTTTCGTCTAAAAGTAACCAACATAAGGAGAATTCAAACACAAAAAGTGTTTCTGATAAATGTCATTTCTCGTATGAATTGGAACATTTTAATGTCTTTAATTTATAGTTATGCCTAAAATCAACGAAAGTACGATTTTCTGTCGTTTTTTGATTATCTAGATAGCGTTCTGTCATATAAAATTTATTAACCTCTATAATCTAATGTTTCAAATGAAATTGGTATGCATTTATTCATATGATTAAGAACTAACCGGTGAAATTTTTAATGAACATTTCATATTTGGAAAAATCCCCGTTGGCAGCACCAGCCGGAAAGGTAAATTTCTCGTATGTAGCGAGAAGTTTCGAAAAAGAATTTGGCTTGCCTACTTCTAAACTTCTTTCTGCAACTTTCGAAGTACCACATGGGTATTTATTAACATAAAAAAAATCTGGCCACGTTCGTTTTTAGAAACCTTTTATCGGGGCGCAAATATTTTTCTAATTAAATTGAGTTGCATGCGTATGGATTACATATTGTTGTAAACATATAAATACCGATTTCGCCCTCTTCGCATCTGCTGTTTACACAGTTCACAGTGGTAACCACACAAAGGCTTAAATAGCTCGAATAGTTAATTTCAAAAGATTTCCATAAAAGTTTAATCAGCACTTGCATTGCCATTAATATATACATTTTCAATTTTATTCTGAACTGTGAGGGCTGTCATTTCGATTTTTATTGAAATCGGCTGCTAAAAATTTTAAGCTGTAAATTTTCGACTGTTTTATTTGTCATTCGATTTGCATAATCAAGTTAAATTAACTTGCCTTAATAACTTATAATTTCAAGTTTCGACGGAATCTGTTGAGAATCTTGGCTGCTAGAGGGCTACAGAAATAAAAAAAATTGTATGCCATCCGCCTGTATGGGGAGACCCGCCTGTATGGGGAGACCCCCCTTAAATACCTTAAAATATTTTCTTGCACTGCAAATTTCAAGAGGCACCACTTTTGACCTACGTAGAAAATTTCCTCATTCTAGCTCATGTGGTTTGCGAGAAAACTTGTTATGACGCACGAACAAACGGGCGGGGGGACGGACAGACAGACAAGTCGCGATTTTATAATTGTTTAGGGTATTGTTAAAAATATTAAACAATATCTTAAAAATGATCTGGTTTATAAGTTCTTTCAAGTAAAGTCATTTAAAATGTTTGAATGAAAAATATTCATTATTTCAGTTGGCACTAAAATAGCGAATTGCGCTTGCCTTCAGACCTTTGGGGGCCGCCATTTTGAATACATGCATTTGATTTTGGATTATTTCAAATCTTTGTATGCTAGGACCTCATAAATCAATGTACTATCTCGTTCAAATAGGAGTTTCACTCTAGACAGGGCAAAATAATTCAATTTTTAAAGGAAATCGCAGTTAAAAATATTAGGCTTTAAATTTTTGACTTTTTTATTTTTCATTCAATTTTAATAATTTCCTGCAAAATACAAGAACATAGTACAGGGATTCATAATCTCAAGTTTCATCAAAATCCGTTGGAAAATGTGACCGCTAGAGGGCCACAAAAACATGAAAAAAACGCATATTTAAACGGCCGCCATTTTGAAATTTTCACATTCATGATCACCAAAATATCAAAGACTGTAGGTGTAAGTAATGTTTATCTTGAAACCAAGTTTCGTATATGTCGGATCAAAATTGCGACTTTTAAAAGCCTTTGAAATTTCGACCTTCAACTGGCCGCCATTTTGTTTTTTGCAACCTGACCTCCAGTTTTTTTACGTAATTCTTTAGATACTTATAATTTCTATCAAACTACTGAATTTCGTGAAAATCTGTTGAAAGCTTTGACCACTATTGCAACAACAAAATTTTGCACGTTTTTCGACCTTTGAGCGGCCGCCATTTTGTTTCTGCCGTACCGACTTTGGATTTTTTATTGTGAGATTCATCACATACATCAATGAACCTTTGTACCAAATTTCACCCAAATCGGCGCTACACTTTGGTCAGAACAGAAATCGCGATTTTTCGTCTAAAATGGCCGCCATTTTGTTTTTGCCCGGCCGATATAGCTGGTTCACGAAATTAACCGAGATAATTACCCAATACACCTTTCCTGAAAATTTGGTGAAAATCGAAGCAAAATTGCAACCTCTAGCGTGGTCACAAATTTCGTTATATCCCATATATATATATATATATATATATATATATATATATATATATATATATATATATATATATATATATATATATATATGATGCTCTCCGCAATAGGTAAATTTCTCTCGAGAAATTTACCTAATAACTACATGCTTTCTTTCGAGTAAATAAAGATGGTTTCTTATTTTATGTATAGTTATGTTTAAACAATAAATTAATATTTTGCTTGTAGTATGAGTTTAAATGTGTCGATGTGCGACATCAACAGGCGATAGCGTAAATACACGCCTAAACTTACGATGCTAAAACTATTCCTGTAAGCAAATATAATCTCCTTTATTTAGTTTTTGATTTTTCTTATTCGACAGTTGAAATTGTTTTTTTTCTAAGGGCATTCATTCGGAATTTTTTTGTGCATTTTTTTTTCACAGGACATTCATCTGCATTCGTTTCACATTTGTTTACGAGAGCGTATTTAGGAAGCTATTTAGCCAGTTGCTCTTCGAAAAATTGTTCTAGATAACGGGCATGCGCATTTGTTTTGGAATCCTCCGGATAATATAAGTATACAGTTTTGGACAACAATCGAACGTCAGCTACAAATGTGGCAATGTCTTTGTAGTGATTCGGACTTGATGGATCCAAACGAGTTCGGATAACCTCTAGCGACATAGGGTGACAAATTATTTCATAATATGCAGTGTGTGTTGCAGGTTCTGGCTCTCTAAATGGTAAACTTTGTTCGTATTGCCAATATAATTCTAAACGTATCCTCTGTATAATCTTTAATTCATTTGCACCAAGTTATCCTGCATAATGTCTTTCACATTCAGCTGAACTTGCCAGTTCCGCTAAATTAACACATAACAAACCTTGCCACGTTTCACTTTCATCTGGTAAGGAACTTATAGCTGGTATGTGACAATTTTGGTGAAATACTTTTGGATATTTTTCGCAACACATTAATTCACCACCATCCAACAAACTGCACACCAATCTTCATTTGGATCGTCTTTCTGGTCAGCTTTCTCTTCAGCAACATTCGCAATATCTGCTGAACTATGGACTTGTGGTGATGTCGTCTTATTCCTACCTTCCGGAAGAGCTTGTACTCCGTTTGAATCTAATTTCGCTATTGTTGCCATCAAATCATTTATTGAATCGTCTCGAACTTTATCAATTGGTTCCGTAAAATCTTTTGAGGTATCCTTTGTACTTGGACCTTTAATATTTATTATTTTAACACTAACCTGATCCGATGCTTGATCCAACGATCGTACTGACAACGAAAGATGATCCAAAATTTCAATATCTGAATCTGAGTCCCATTCATCTAGGTCGATATTGTCCTGACCTTGACCGTATGGTTCCATATATTTGGAAAAGCCTTCTGGCAGCAACACTTTCGCCTTCTCGATTCCTTTCACGCTTGAAATCCTCGAAATCCCCGGTACAGATGCTTGTTGGCACCGCTTTGGCTGCATATACCGTATTAGAAGCGGCGCTCGGTGTTCTGTCTGGATTAGCCTGCCCCTGAATATTCTCAATCACCTTCAAGTTGTACACTGGGTTCGGGAAAATAAATGGGAAGTGTATTATAGTGTATGACGTCGGTATACTCATTCGAGTTGCCAATACTCACCATCATTTGGTTGAGTTGAATTTGACCGATCTGGCGGCACACTCCGGGACTTCCTCATGGGTGGCGGCCACTACCTCCACACTTCACTCCCATGTGGCTGTCAAATCCTGTTGACATCCCACGACAAAATTGACGTGGGATGTGCGCTGGTCGCAACCAACGTGAAATGACAAGCCACCTAGCAGCAAAGTGTGTCAGTAGTGGTCACCAGCGGCGTCGCATGATTCAGTACACAGTGCTACGGCGAAAGTGTGCTCCGAACATACCCGCCCTTTGTGAAACTCGTTGGTCTCAAAAATACAAGAGCATTGCTGTTTTTAAAGCCAAATTCGTTGAGATCGTGAACGCATTACTGACTTTATCCACCGAAGACAATGCAAAAACGCGATCAGCTGCATTTCAGCTACACTCTGCAGCAACGAAACCTGTATTTATCATATGCACTTCAATAATTGCCAAATATTCGGATATTCTTGAGCCTGTTGTGAATGGTCTTCAATCTAAAAGTCTTGACCTGCTCAAATGCAAAGACCATCTTGATAGAATATCAACTGTTATCTCTAGCCATCGAACCGCTGTAGATACCGTGATTGATGAAATTCTAGACAAGGCAAAAGAAATAGCGAACTCGATTGATATTGAATTTGATATGCCCAGACTAACCCAACGACAGCTGCATCGTTCAAATCAACCTGCATCGAATCCAAATTATTATTGGAAAATATCGTTGCTAATTCCATATTTGGATTCGTTGATATCATCGCTTGCAAATCGATTCGCGCCATTCAATCTGCCTGCATTTTCACTACTCACATTGCATCCATACATTATGTTGAAAAAAAGTATTGGCGATTTGAAAGAAGACATCAAGCCATTTTCAGAATTTTATGAATTGGATCTAAGTGCAGAAATTGAATTATGGTATAACACTTGGAAAGAAAAACAGCTTAGTGAAGAAGCGATGAAAAATTTGCAAGTGTGCGACGTAATCACGGAAGCGGACACCCTTTTTCCTACTGTATCACATGCATTGGAAATATTATTGGCACTACCTTGCACGACTTGCACCGTAGAAAGGTCGTTCAGCACTTTGCGGCGTGTTAAAACCTGGCTAAGATCAACCATGGGCGAAAATCGACTAAATGGTAAAGTTTTAGAAAATTAATTGGATTCATTTCATATGATAACGATGTTTTTATTTTTTTCAGGACTATGCATGCTAAGTGTGCATCGGAAAATGGTAAAGGAAAGAAAATCCGAAATAGAAGATGAAGTCCTCAGGAAATTTGCTGAAAATCCCAGAAAATTGGTTTTATGAAACGCGAAATCAATGGTAAAAATTTATATAATCAATTTGATTCATTTCATGTACTAACGACGTTTCTCTATCTTGAGAAACCAAAAAATGATACTTTTAAAGTATCTCTCAATATTCTTGTCAATAAATATGTCCTACTTTTTTTTCAAAAGAATGTCCACGTTTTTTCATTGATTTTTGAGAAATTGTCCTCGAAAAAAGACCTAAAAAAATTCCTGGCTACGCCCAAGCTACCCTTCCGCCATTGTGGGTTATATGGCCACACCAAGTCATCTTGCTGGAAGCCAGTAGAATTTGCCTTTAGATCATACCTGGTCTTCATGCGGTCAGTAGCCGATTCGAGGTGTTTTCGCACTGTCCGATGTATCTGGTTCAACCGTTGCCTTAGCTCACTTGCGTACTCCGAGATCGTTTGGGGTTTCTCAGGGGGTGCTCCGAACTTGATATCAGCCGGCAGACGAATAGTCTTTCCAAAAATGACTTTGGCTGGGGCTTGGCCTGTCGATGCATGTTCGGCAGCTCTGTACGCCATCAAGAATAGTGGGATGTGTCGGTCCCAGTCCCTTTGGTTCTCGTCAGCCATCTTGGCCAGGTGTTTATTGAGTGTGCCATTGAAACGTTCTACCATTCCATCCGATTGGGGATGCAGCTTTGTTGTCCTCGTTTTTCGTATTCCTAGCAGCCCGTAAATTTCGCCAAAAACCAGTGACTCAAAGTTTCGGCCTTGATCCAAATATAGTTCACAGGGTACGCCGTACCTACTGACCCAATTTAACACTAGCTATTCGGCTACAGTAGTTGCTTCCTGGTTGGGAATGGGGTAGACCTCGAGCCACTTGGTGAAATAATCGGCCACAACCAGCGTGTATCGGTTTCTCCATTCGGATTCAGGAAAGGGTCCTGCGATGTCAACAGCAATCCTTTCGAATGGCACGCCCACGTTATACGTTTGCATTTGTCTTCTCAGTCGTCGCTTTGGGTCTTTGAGAGAAGCGCAAATTGTGCATCGACGGCACCGGTCCTCTACGTCTTCTTGAGCGTGGAGCCGGTAGAACATTTCCCGCAATTTTGCTAAGGTCTTGTTAACACCAAGGTGGCCTCCCGAGGATCCTTCGTGCATCTCCTTAACCACATCGTGGATTCGACTTTTGGGAAGTATAGTTTGCATCCTATAGGAGCTGCCAACCGCCGTTTCCCATTTCCGCTTGAGTACGCCACCCTCCACTTGAAGGGTGGCGCCGTGCATCGAAAAGCCCTTCGACTCAGGTCGCCTAGTTGTCTCCTTCCATGCGAGCAATGGTCCGATGTCTTCATTGGCTAACTGAGCATTACGAATCTCCTCCGATGACCAACCAAGCAAATCAATTTAAAGTTCAATTGAAGAATATTGAACCTAATTCAAAAGATGCACGCGCTTGACAAAATAGTCCATGTTGCAATATCCAGGTAGTGCACGCGCTTTGCAAAATATAACATGTAAGCAATATGTATGTATAAATTAAAATTGAAGGTGGAAAATAAATCATTGTTTTATCACAATCATTAACAAGCTTTTATCATTTTGACGCAGGATCATTTGGTCCGTCGTGCCGAATCCACTTGAAAGTGGAAAATCAAGCTATCATAGGAACGATTGGGACTTCCAGCTACCAGCATTTGGCATCAGAAGAATTTGGAGACAGCAAAAGTATACAAGTTATATTCGCTACAGTTGGCTGCATGGATAGCTTGGAGGCATTAAAGACATTTAAGTTAGCAGAAGTCGGCATCAGGAAGAACTTGGAGGCAGCAAGGACAACCAATAGCAAAGGCATCCAAGTTATATCAGCAGATAATTTGGATACTATCAGCATATGATTTGGACTGTAAGAAATAGCAAACATCTTAGACGAGCTACGAGTATCAGCATAACATTTGGGCTTCAAGAAGCACATTCAGATAGCAATAAGTAGCAAACATCATGGACGAGTGACGAATTTCAGCATAACATTTGGGCTACAAAAAACATATTCAGATTAGCAACAAGTTGCAAACATTTTCGACGAGCTACGAGTATCAGCATAAACAAATTCGGATCTACAAGAAGTAGCAAACATCTTGGACGATCACGAGAAGGTGCTAATTGCTTCCAGTAGTCAAAAATTGAATAACTTGGAGCCAGCATGAGTGGCCAGGAAGCAGCCTTTAAAGTCATTCAACGACTTATCACAAATTTTAAGAAGGACAGTAAGTCCCGTTATAGTCTCGCATATTTCCAAACGAGAATGGAAAAATTGCAAACTACAATATGTAGACTTAATGTGAAGATCAACATAAGGAAGCATGTAATAGGTTAAGGGATAAGAAGGATGACCTGGAAAAATACAACTCAGAGCTCGAGAGTTTGGATTACTTAGTTTTGGACTATCTCACTCTGTTTCAATCCGAAATTAATGAATATTCCGCTGAAGCTACTGTTTCAGCGCCACCTGATGCCAATATAGCCATCAAGCTAGACTTGATTAAACTAGAACGAGTCCGAATTCCATCCTTTAGTGGCAGTTATGCAGACTGGTTCGGTTTCCGAGACCTCTATCAAAGTATGGTGCACAAAAATGTACAATTATCCAAGGTGCAAAAACTACAATATCTCAGGAGTACGCTTCATGGAGAACCTGAGCAGCTCATAAACCACGTGAGCATAACTGAAGATAATTATGAGGGTGCATGGACTTTGTTATGCGAAAGATATGGCAATCATCGTGTCATAGCACACGAGATGGTTCAGTGCTTGTTCAACATTCAAAATTGCACATGGTATGATCCATCAGGTTTGAGACGAATGCTGGACACTGTGAATCAGCTTCTAGCAAGTATTAAGACATTGAAGGTGGATTCGTTTTCGCTGACGACTGTATACATGCTTAATCAAAAACTTGACGAGGAATCAAGAAGAGAATGGCAGTGGCACATTTCGGATCCAAATGAAATCCCGTCTCTAAATCAGTTTTTGGATTTTATGAAACAAAGATTCTCAATGCTTGAAGCTTTGTCTCCTGGGAAACCAAAACCAAAAGCGGTTAAAGTGAACACAATTCAAGTGGATTTAAAGTTCGTTTGTCCAATGTGCAGGGCAGCACATAAGCCTTTTGAATTCAATGCATACAAAGAAGCTAACGTTCAAACTCGTCGAAATGTCAATCAAAATTATGTTTCAACTGCTTTGGACAACACCAAGTTAATAAGTGCTCATCAACGCATGGATGAAAACTCTGTGGAAAGAAGCATAACACATTGCTGCATTTATCAACCGCAGAGCCTCCACAGTCATCCAAGAGCCCTGCATCGATGACTATACAAGGACATGGAGCATATACTAAGCAGAATTACATACTACTGGCAACAGCGCAGATAAAGGTTGGCCGCCCAAATGGTGAATACTTGACGTTCCGAGCCTTGTTGGATTCTGGAGCACAGCGTTCCTTTATTAGTGAGTCGGCAGTCAATCTGTTACAAACAAGGCGCAACAGCTCCAAGTTCAAAATCAGTGGCATAGGAGCCGTAGAAAATGTCACCTCCAGAGGAGAAACGAAGCTACGCGCTGTTGTTCAGTCCACAAACAGCCAACAAGAGGAACTGGTCTTCACTCCATTGATTCTCAGCACAATCACCGCACCCTTGCCATGCACTCAGATTCCATTGGTTATTCCACAAGGTTTGTCAATTAGCGATTAAGCCAATCCAAGGTTTAACGAACCATCAACTATTGACATTCTGATCGGAGCTAACCTCTACGATCGGTTACTGTTACGGTCAGCCCTGTGCGCAGAATAAAAAGCTTGGATGGGTGATCTTTGGATCTGTTCCATGTAAAACATCAGCATCAATATGCGCGTTCATCTCATACCAAGGCTTAGAGGAAACACTACGACAATTTTGGGAGACTGAAGAACTTCCTACAGCAAAGCGCTTAACCAGGGAAGAAACAGAGAATGAAACTCATTATTGACAAACCGTATGTCGTCACCCAACTGGTAGATACTCTGTCAGTTTGCCATTTAAAAGTGGAACGGATCCGTTGGCAGATATTGGTGACACGCAAAAGATTCAGACAATTAGAGCATCGACTATTACAAAACCCTGAGCTCTACGAACAGTATCGAATCTTTGTGAGGGAATACATTGACGTTGAAGGTACCAGCAGACCGAATGATGATGACAACGGCCTACTATCTCCCACATCATGCCGTGGTGAAAGAAGGTAGTACGGCGACTAAACTACGAGTGGTATTTAACGCGTCACAAAAGGGTTCCAAGGGATAGTCTCTAAATGACATGCTTCATACCGGACATACTATTCAAGGAACTCTGTTACATCTTTTAATGCGGTGGAGGCAAAATAAATATGTCATCGCAGCTGAAATCGAAAAGATGTATCGACAGATCTCAGTTCACGACAGAGTCCACATTTTTAAAGAATTCGGTGACGCTTTAACCAAACTGATAGTCACGTATGGAACAGCATGTGAACCATACCTTGCCAGCCAGCAGCGGACGGGATAAATTCATATCCAGAAGCAGCACAAATTTTGGTAAGAGATTTTTACGTTCATGACGTGCTGATGGGTTCAGACAAAGTTGGAGATTTATTACGATTGCAAGCAGACTTCCGGAGTCTTCTGAAGAGAGGAGGATTTCACTTAAGGAAATGGTCTTCTAATTATCCGAAATTGCTGGAACGGATACCAATTGCAGAAAGGGAAACAAAGCTTCTTCTGAACATAGCAGCTACGGAGAATATTAAAACATTAGGTATTCAATGGCATCCAGCAATGGATGAATTTTCCTTTTCTACATCAAAACCAAGCGAAATTCAAATATTCACCAAAAGAACGATTTTAAGAGAAGTCGCCCGATTATTCGACCCAATCGATTGGTTACAGCCATGCATCATCATCGGCAAAACTACCATTCAAAAACTGTGGCTAGAAAGCAATGGGTGGGATGATCCATTAGATGCAACGACAATGAAGGAATGGACAAAAATGAAACAACAACTCCCTGCCCTCGAAACCTTAAAGATAAAACGATGGATAGAGTTGAGTCCAGCACATAAATTTGAACTGCACGGATTCTGTTACGCGTCATCAACTGCCTATGCAGCTGCTATATATATCCGAGTAATTACGCCTTCAGCAACAAAGGTTACATTGCTCACAGCCAAATCGAAGGTAGCTCCAGTTAAGGTCCACTCAATTCCAGTTTTGCTAGTAAACCTAATGACTGAAATCATAAAGGCCTATAATTGGAAGAACGTTTCAAAATTTTATTAGACAGACTCAACAGTTGTGCTGTCATGGCTCCAAAGCCCTGCTATCAAATGGAAGGTTTACGTCGCTAATCGTGTCAGCATAATACAAGAGCATAGTTCCATTGCACGCTGGAATCACGTTAGTACGCACGGCAACCCAGCTGACATAGCATCAAGGAGAATGTTTCCAAAGGAGCTAGTTAACTGCACCCTGTGGTGAACAGGACCAACATGGCTCAGCGCTCGCACTATCCGAATGCCGGCAGCAATACAGACAACACATCATAGAGAGGAAGAAAGGATAATATCCTTAATAAGCACCCTGGAAGCGGAACCAGCAATTCTAACAAGGTTTTCATCTTTATACAAACACAACAGAATCGTCGCATTATGTCAACGATTTGCGTTCAATACCAAACACCCTCATATGAAACGATCAGGAAACTTATCAGAAGCTGAGCTCAAGGAAGCTAATAACACATGCATATGGTTGTCTCAAGCTCACGCTTTCAAAGAGGAAATTGAACAAATCACAAAAGCTGGTGGTGTACATAGAAGTAGTCGTATTCTATTCCTTACCCCATGGATCGATAATGCAGGTATCCTTAGGGTGGGTGGTCGCATTCAGCTTCCATACACAGCCGATACAGCAAAACACCCTGCTATAATTCCAAGGGGTCACTTTGCAAAGGTTTTGATATGGCAAGCTCGCCAGCAGACTCTACACGGAGGCCGCCACCTGACTTTGAATACTCTACGTTTAAAATACTGGGTAATTTCAGCACAAACTCAGGTGAAGAAAGTTCTTCGAGAATGCATTACATGATTCAAAAATGACTGCCAGACATAGAACTCAACTCATGGGAAGCCTTCCAGCCTCGAGAGTGCAGCTAGAAAAACCCTTCTTACAAACAGGCATTGACTACGCTGGGCCAATTACGATAAAATGGAAAGGTGGAAGAGGTACCAAAACTACAAAGGCATACATTGCGATCTTTGTTTGTATGGCCACTAAAGCGTTTCATTTGAAACTGGTATCCGATCTTTCCACAAACGCATGCATTGCGGCTATCAGGAGGTTTGTGGCAAGACGAGGAATATGCCGAACAATATTCAGCGATTGTGGCTTTTTGGGAGCCAATAAGCAACTCCAAGCCATCGACAGAACGTCCCTTCAAGCATGCTCTTCTGAGGTAGCCAATCATGGTATACAATGGAAATTCATCCCTCCCAGCAGTCCACATTTTGGCGGACTCTGGGACGCCGGCGTTAAGTCGATGAAAGCACACTTCTATAAAATGATTGGAACGCAAATATTAAATATATTTAGAAGGTATAAATACGCTGCTAACTCAGATTGAAGCATGCATGAATTCACGTCCATTAACAAAAATAAGTGACGATCCAAACGATATAGCCGCGTTAACCCCAGGACATTTCCTCACTGGAGAAAATCTGTTTGAGATTAAGGACGACCCTTGTGAAGTAAGCTGCACTCTTTTGAAAAGATGACAATTGGTCCAGCAAATGAAGCACTCCTTCTGGAGGAGATGGACAGAAGGGACCTTGAACCGTCTCCAGCAGAGATCAAAGTGGCTGGAGAAAAAGGATAACCCAAAGGTAGGAGAACTTGTGCTAGTGAAAACAGACAACATTCCATCGATGAAATGGCCGTTAGCAAGAATTGTAGCAACACATCCAGGACAAGATGGCCTTGTTTGAACTGTTTCTATCAAGATGAATGGAAGTATCAAAAAGCGACCGATTGTGTAAATTTGCAAATTATCCTTCCATGACACGGTAGAACAGCACCCAGAAATAAGCCCGGAAACACCTCTGAAAGAAAATCAACTATCATCCAATGCAGCAGTTAAACGATCGACAACCGAAACTATTGAAGCAAATAAGAGGAGAAAAAACTCCTGCCCAGTATTTCAACAGTTCTGCTCACTACACTTTTAGTCCTTGGAGTGTTCCCATCTCCTACTGTATCGGAAGCTAGTATAACGGATTTAAATGGCGGTCTTTATATAGAAGAAGTTGGGAAAGGACACATCAACCGAGGAGCTTTACAAATAAACATTGAAAATCCATTATCCAATCTGGCGACTGATGAAAAAAATTGCAAAGTACAAATTTAAGTTTACATTCTATGTGCTCCTTGGGCAAGCAAACAACTGAAAAGGTACACTGCTGGGATTTAGTCCACCATATATCGGAGATGATCAACGACACAACATAAAATCAATCTGTTGTGTTTTATGCACCACCTGAGGAAACGTCGAGTCTTTTGCCAAATGCTCACGGCAGTATTTGGAGTCAACGACGAAATAATCACAGACGTTCTAAACTTGCCCACAAACCAGGTAGCTCTCAAGAGCCTTATCAACTATCAAGGGAAAATTATACTCCAAGCAACAAAGAAGCTTAACACAACATCCAACAGAATCAACCAGCAACTTAGACGATTCTCATACCAACTGAACAAAGGCCTTGAACAGATCAACGAATCAAGAACATGGTTCTCTAGGGTAGATGCAAATCAATTGACTATCCAGTTTTTGGTAACATATCAATGTGCTATTAATTTCATTAAAGAAGTGTCTGTCAAATATGACAACATTTTGGCAGCAATCAACAATAAAGAAGGAAGAGTAGACTGCATTAAACTCGCAGACCTTCAAGCAACAATTTAAAATACGCAATCCCTTTTGCCAGCTCACCTTGAAATTTAACATTCCACAATATTGAAACTCGTAACTGACTCAACCGAAAATAGCATTAAAATTAATGGTTATTTACCGATCATTGACAATCGCAAGTTCAACCTCATTAAGCCAACAGCAATCCCATTTCATCGGAACTCTACACTATTTACAGCATTCAGCGTTACCAGCTCGATTATAGGAGTCAATTATAACGATCAAGTTTATTTTGAGACAATAAGCAGTCAATTAGCAAGGGCGCCAGAACTAACAACCGGAACCTATCTTCTGTCCAGCGCTATCCTAATCGACATAAAAGCCAAGGTAAATTGTGTGATAAGGGAGCTGTACAGTTTACACAATCAACCATCATGTCCCCAAAACCCCTTTCGAACGTCGTCACTAATTTTCCAGCAAATGATGTCAATCAACGCATGGCTATTCTTTACGCCACAACCAGCCCATGCACAAACAGTTTGTCAGGGAATTCAAAAAGATATTCTAATGAACGGGACAGGAATGCCAGCTGCAAGCTCAAGAATTCATCCTCGTAGCGGACCAGAGCCAAGTGAGAGGCTCGTTTCCAATATACATCTCACCAACAATACCGGATTTCAATATCTCACTACTTCATACTGACATCAAGCAGCTTAACGTATCAACCGTTACCAGGCCAGAGGAATCCTTTACAGTGCTTATAACCGAGAAGGAAGATCTAACAACAGAAATTGAAATTGTCAATTTGCAAGTTGTCAAGCATCATAAAACATTATCAACGATTTCCATAACTCTTTCTGGGCTGATCCTTGCCTCACTTACTATCACTTTTATCTACCGATATATGCGAAGCAACACCACCAATATCAGTGTCACATCACAACCTTGTTCATTTGCCACCTGGTATGGCAAGCACCGTTTATAAGACCATGTCGGCCTTGGTGGGAGGAATGTTAAGGAAAATTCTAAATATCAAGTAAAATTCTAAGTATCATTAAGAATAACATAATAATTCTAAGTTCAATGTACTATTACGAATAACATAAGTTCAATAAAAAATTCCAACATTCAAGTAAATTATCGTAAGGAATTTTGTTTCTCATGCATTAATTCCATTCTGTAAGCAATTAAAAGTTCATTTAACTTTATTGTACTTTGCATTTTCATAAAATTGTAAAATTGCTTACAGTCAAATAATTGTACGAGTTCAATCAATCTTCGCAAGCAAATCAATTTAAAGTTCAATTGAAGAATATTGAACTTAATTCAAAAGATGCACGCGCTTGACAAAATAGTCCATGTTGCAATATCCAGGTAGTGCACGCGCTTTGCAGAATATAACATGTAAGTAATATGTATCCATAAATTAAAATTGAAGGTGGAAAATAAATCATTGTTTTATCACAATCATTAACAAGCTTTTATCATTTTCACGCAGTATCAATATATATATATATATATATATATATATATATATATATATATATATATATATATATATATATATATACATGTATATATATATATATATATATATATATATATATATATATATGTATATATATATATATATATATATATATATATATATATATATATGTATATATATACATGTATATATATATATATATATATGTATATATATATATATATATATATATATATATATATATATATATATATATATATATATATATATATAATCCTTAGAAAAATTGATTAATTGATTCGTTCTGAAAATAATTATCTCAATTTTTCAAGTATTGAAATGCTTTATAATACTTTCTTGCGAAACGTTTTAAATGTGCCTATTGCTTTAGAGCTTCATCAAGTGAATTTACTGGGTCGATGTCTTCATCAATCACCTCATCTTTGAAGGTACTTAAACTTACGTTGTCAAGTAAATCATCGCGCCAAATTTCAATGTTTTCAGCTTCAGTGAAAACTTTTTCATTGATGTCCAGAAATTCCTCCAAATGTTGATGCCTTAATGCAACGAGTATTGATCATAACGTACTGTACCAAATAATGTTTTGCTTTGCATCCCAGTCAAATTAGGCCGTCTTACCAAAGTGGCAATGACCTTGACGACCTCCCAAGTCCACATCAATAGCCAACTCACTGATGCCTTTGACACAAATATTGGACTAAAGCAAGGAGATACGTGAGGCACATTAGTATACAAGTTGAGCCAAGTTTTAGCCTATGCGGATGACATCAACATTCTGTCACGGTCATTAACAACTGCCAAAGCACTTTTCCTGAAACTCGACAGCGAAGCAAAACTAGTAGGGCTACAAATCAATGAGAATAAAACAAAGCTAATAATGCAGTCGAAGAAAATTACCTCAAATATACATAATATTACCCTTGACGAAACCATATCGAAAATGTTAGCAAATTTATGTGTTTAGGTGCCAATATAACAAAAACGGGCAATAAAAGAGAAAATAATACGCCAAAAAATACAGCTCGCAAATAAAATACTTTATTCAGTTTTGACGTTCTTGAAGACCAGCCGCATACACAGGATAACAAAGCTACAAGTATACAAATCTATGATAAGACCTGTGTTATGCTATGGATGTGAAACATGGACCCTAACCCAAGCATCCGCAAATATATTGAACGCCTTTGAGCGACGGGTCCTGAGGCTAATAATCGGAGCGAAGCTAGACGGGGACCAATGGCGAACTCGATACAACCATGAGCTGTATGAAATTTTTGACGAACCGGAGGTCTCAAGGATCGTACGACAGCGGAAACTGCAATGGGCTGGACACATGAATCGTATGGACGAACAACGGATATCCAAAAAGGTGTTCGTAGGGAGAACTGAAGGCTAGAGACCAGTGGAGAAACCAAGCAAAACGCTGGTCTGACTCGGTCGACGAAGACAGTTCATCGCTGCTCGGATTTCGAAATTGGAAGACAGTTGGAGGCGCTAGTTGCAGGAAGCGAAGGCCTGAGAGGGGCTGTAGTGCTAAACAGAAGAAGAATGCAACGATCCTATTTTGTAGACTGAAAAGTGTAGCCAACGGCAGTTCATCCTCCGCTTCGAATTCAAAAAGACTCTTACCAGAGTTTATAAATGACGCTGTCCGAAAACAGTTTTGCTGCTTCAACTTTATTCCACGAGGCTTCGATAAAATATAAGGCTTCAAGAACTTTTATAGATTTGGTCAGTTTTGATGCTGATATGCTGGTTTCTATTTTGGATACTATGGTTTTTTTATAATTAAGATTCTGTAATGCAACTTGAAATTCTGTACAATATCTTGATCTTAATGTTCGCATAGTGTAGTTATATTAGCTGGTAAAAAAATGATGTTTATGTTGGTAAGATTTAAATTTTTAGGGTGAGATACTGCATTATCCAAAATATGAGAATTTTTCTGTCAAATTGAAGCAGCCATTCAGACATGATATCTAGCGTCATCCATGCTTTCCTATACGAATTCCAGTGAGCTCACAAATCATTGATGCAAAGATTTTTGAAAGCTCGGGACGCGCTGCTTTGCCGATTACAAGCGCTTCTGTTTTTCTATTGCCATTTTGACGCATAATAAAACATTGAGTCTATCTTTCGACAGTTATACATACATTTCTCCGGTTTCAAGGTCAGGGATTTCTCAGGTAAAGCACGAATAAAGAGCCAACTCTCATCAGCATTATAAATATTTTCCGGCTTGTATTCACATAAAATTAAAGGTAGCTTCGACGTAAATGGCTCAACGTCCTCTTGACTTACATCAAAAGCTTCACCAATATGCACTTAAAAGTTATGTTGTGCTTTTTACGCCAGTTTTCCAGCTACCCATTGAAGGCTGAATATCCTGAGTAGCCTACTCATTCAGTTATTTTTTTGCCTTTGCCTTAACAATTAGACCTGAAATAGGAATGTTATGGCTTCTAGCATTTGCAAACCAATTGAAGCTCATTTGGTCTATTTGAGAACCACCGAGCTTAAGGAAACTCTTCTTCTGGTTTATTTTTCTTCCAGATGGTCGTAGTAACTGAATAGCTTCTATATTTTTTAAGATATTTTCAGTCTGTGTTTTCCCGATATTAAACGTACTAAAAATGTGAATTTTTATAAAAATTGTTAATTTTCTATAAAGTTGAAAAAAAAACCTCTTAGCTGTATCCCGCACTGACAGCTTTTCTTTCTTGATTTTTCTTATGACATTCACTTTTTTTTTTCAAAGAAAGAATATTCCTTCACTCCGTCATGATGCGGCTATGCAACACAAAAATGTAAACAAGACTAGCTTTACAAAGAATGTGAGAAAAGTTCTAAACGATTTTTTAGTCACGGATTCAGTGTGTAAACGACAAACACCAATCATTAAATTTTACTCACTCACCAGATATGTATATTGCAATCAGCGACACATATCATGCAACCGATTATAAGGAAAGGGAAATCACCAAATCCATTGGAATCAACGATACACATCATGTACCCGAATTCGCAGAAAGGGGAGCCATCAAGTTATTTTATGACAGTGCTTAGCATAGTACATTCACCTAGTACCCACACTTTTCATTTACCCTGTGTTGCACACTTTTTGAATTTTCCCAGGGGCACGTCAGCTGATCCGGGGCACGACAGCTGAAACCAGGCCTGGCGCGCTCAAGAAACAAAGCAAAAAGCAAATAAAATTTCCGACGCACGTGTTCTTTTGCGCATTTCAGAACATGGGAGTGCTGCCAGATCCAAATAAAACACTTAAAGATTGCATGGAACGAATTTGTTTTTCTGCAAAGTTATTGATTTTTTGAGATATGGAAATCCTGAAATCTCTCATCGAAGCATATGTTTATATTCGCGTCAACTCTCGCGTCAGCATTTACCTGCCTACCTGCTACCGAAGATTTATGGCTCGCTGTTCTGCTTGTATTCAGATTTTTCCGGAGGGTTGATGGAGTGTGGATACTATTTGAGTC
>OZ017739.1:175409300-175436800 GCA_963969285.1 Odontomyia ornata | reverse complement strand
CTTTATAGCCATATATTAATTTATATATATATATATATATATATATATATATATATATATATATATATATATATATATATATATATATATATATATATATATATATATATATATATATATATATATATATATATATCTTTATTTATATATATATATATATATATATATATATATATCTCTATATAAAAATATATATGTATATATATAGATACATATACATATATATATATATATATATATATATATATATATATATATATATATATATATACATGTCCAAATAATTCTGCGAGCTACTGTCGCAATTGTTTTCACAACCATTAAGAACATCAACTACCGAATGTACTCGAAAACCCGCCAAGCATGATCAACATCTGAAAGTGAGTCACTGCCCATTCATTAAGCTGCTCGAATATTCCAGGCAATTCGGTAATGTACGAGAAATGGATTGAATGACTAGAGACCCTATACAAAGGCGAGTTGAATGAATGGGGGGATTCATTACAAAACGATTTGTGGACATGTTGGACAGACGAATACTTGCGGCAACTGCAAGTTTATATACGATTGGTTTTAAAAGTTCTCTTAATGTTCCCCATTTTAAAATAAATTTCAGTGAGACTTAAATCGACTTGAGTATATTGTGCTTTTAAATTTAGGGAATAGGACGATCAATAACAAATTAAAGCTGAAACCCTACTTACATTGGTAACTTTTATAGTGCTCTCAAAATCTGCAAATTTTGAATGACTTTCCAGATTCATCACATGTGTATGGGCCGAGTTTCACATGTATAATTTTATTTTGCCTCAGAGTTTTAAGTTCAGCTAACGATTTGTTATATATCTCGTAATTATATATACAAGTGCTCAAATGAAACTTTCGAATATGGAAGACTTTGGCAACGGTAATGGTTTACCACAAATATTGCATTTATAAATTCACAATAACGAATTCCGGATCACATTTATATAATTCCGGATTCAAATGCAATTGTTTTTGAAGTTTTAAATTTTGGGATGCTTTGAACACCTTTTCCCAACTCCCTTGTAAATGATGGCTTAAATTTGCATTTTCATCATCGGTTACACACGATATTACCCAGCATGCGTCAGCTAATATTTGTGGATTGCTGCTCTGCAATAAGTACACAATCAATGGCATGAGCGGTTGGATTTTTGAAATACGGACGATGGATTTTTCTAAACTCCACTAAGCACTCGAAAAAAACCGTGAAATTACTTTCGCACTACGTTAGAGGGTAACAGGATACTTTTGAGAGTTTCAAACGCCCTCAAGCTCCATTAACTAGCAGATTCATGGCTGGGACACAACAGCGCTACAGATAGTGTTGATTTCCTCGCAGTCACGAAGAGATGTGCGATATCAATACCAATTGCACCGGGATTAACGCATTACACACTTTGTGAAAACGGAAAGAAGGGACTTGGAATGTACGAGTGTGAATGTTTGGTCCGCAAGAAAAAAGTTCCGCTTTTCTACTCCACTCTCGCTGACTTAATTACACAGAGCAAACTCCTCCTTACTCGATCAAGTGTCGGCCTTTTTAATGCAGAAATGACATATCATGACGCGAGACATGCGCCCTGGAGTCAACAGCTTTAAATTAGACACCAACCTGCTGCAACGATCTGGAGTATCGATATCCTCCGTGTCAATGATGGCTCATTGTCGTTCATTCAAAAATTCCGTGAGTCGCAATTCCCGTGTCAATTCCGACAAAGCTTTTTGACCAACTACCAACTGACTTTTGGTCTACGAGTTGACAGCTGTAAGATTGGCTGTCATTGCCACAACCCAAGTTAGGTGAAAACCTGTGGCTATGCTTTCTAGAACCTCTCCTTAAGCAAAAGTCTGTTACTACAATCTTGCCTATTATAAAGCCGAATGAAGAGCAGCATGGGTTCAAAAAAATAGATCCACTACTATCAATCTTCTCATTCTGCCATCAAGTATTCTATGTGAGATGGAAAAGATGTATCAGATTAATGCAATATATACAGGTTTTAGCAAGACATTCAATCGTGTAAATCATGAACTATTGATAAATAAATCCAATAAATTTGGAATCAGTGGCTGTTTATTCAATAGAACTCGTTCCTTCCATAAAGACCGCACTCGATTCGTCAAGTTTCAGGAACGCATATCGAAACGAAATTCACATATTCTCTGGTATTCCTTAAAAATGTTATCTTGGAACTCTTCTGTTTAATATTTCCATTTCTGATCTCTCAGTAGTAATATATGATGTACCTTATCTTTTTGTGCATATGACCTTAAAGTTTGATGTTTCTGCAGTCCAAACTCAATACTCTCTTTGAATGCTGCAACAACAACCAACTCACCCAACACTAGGAAAAATGCCAGGTGATAAGTTTTTCATGAAAAACGGGTCTTCTTTTAATTGATTATCACATCAAGAAGACAGCACTTAGTACAGTAGATAATATTGTGGACCTTCGTATCGTCCTAAATTTCAGTATGATGGAATTATATCCGGGGCTATTAACGTGCTAGATTTCATCAATTTAAGAGCTAAAGAATTTAAAAATGTTTGAGTGGCTAAACCACTGTACATCTCATTAGTACCACCTAGTCTTGAATATACCAGCCTAATCTGGAGCCCTGTTTTTGATATCCACTCTGATAGGTTAGAATTGTTCCAGAAGCAGTTTTTTTTTCTTTTTCACTGAGATCCAATTACGACCCTAGGAATTTCCACAACCTATCATCATATAAATATCGGCTCCAGTTTAGAAAAAAATGTATTTTTCTTTAAATTTCTAGTAATTTTTTTTGTTGTATGTACAAGTCTTGTTTGGTAGAATAGCGTAAATTTATTTCGTGCTTGAAAGGTAATGTTTATTGCCAAAGTGTTTCTAGTCAATTTTATATATGTATTTTATGTAACATCATTGTTTGTAGCTCTTGATATGTACGTTATCAAATAAGTGAGGAAATGTTGGCATGAATTAATTATTTGGTTTAGTGATTGAGTGACCATAGAAGCGCTAAAGAAATAAATCAATATCGTAGAAACGTGATCAAGTAACTAACATTACTTGGAAACGTTGCTATTATCCTTACTAACCTTATGTATATATATAAATATATATATATATATATATATATATATATATATATATATATATATATCTATTTAAATATATATATATATATATATATATATATCTATTTAAATATATATATATATATATATATATATATATATATATATATATATATATATATGTATATCTTTTTAAATATATATTTATATATATATATATATATATATATATATATATATATATATATATATATATATATATATATATATATATATATCTATATATATGGTGATTCATTATGAGGTTTACTTTCAATAGGCTTTATTGACTCCTGTCAAATTGTACTAAAATTTCAATTCAGTATTGGTTGACAAATCATCATGACATACACCGCAACAACGTATTCAAATTGTTCAGCAGTATTACGAAAATCAGCGTTCTCTGAGAAAATCGTGCCCTTAGAGCAACTTATGGTGTACATCGTTGCCCTACCAAAACCAATATAGCCAATACCATCCGAAAATTTGACAACCAACATACATTATTGGATGACACTTGACCGATTAGACCACATCCAGCATGTAGTGAAGAGAATATAGCGGCTGTAGCTGAGAGTGCGGCTGAACACCGTGACAAATTAAACCCGTCGTCCAAAATTGGACCCTCAGGATGAACGATTTACGGCGTGGTCTCGGTCAACATTTAAACAAGATAATCTTTGAAAAGTAAATGTCATCGATTGTTCTTTTGATTCACAATAAAAGTTTTACTATGAAAACTTTATGCCTTTTATTTGATTAAAAATGAAACCTCATGATAATTCACCCAATATATACTCGTATGCACACACACACGCACACACATACACACCCACCCACATATATATATATATATATATATATATATATATATATATATATATATATATATATATATATATATATATATATATATATATATATACATATATATACGAGGTGTGTTCAAAAAGTATCACGAATTTTGAATTTTCGCGGGTTACGTATATTCGAATTTCGATTTTTTTGTGGCGTTATGTTGGTGCTCATGTCTGTCACTTATACCGACTAGCTCGGCCATTTTGAATTTTCACTTAATTGGTGAGAGCTGCTTTACTTGCACGTGTTTTCAATCGTCTTCGATTTTTATTTATTCAAAAAAATGGATCAAAGAACGTGTATCAAATTTTGTGTGAAAAACGAAATTAAGTGCGCGGATGCATTCCGAATGTTGACTGTGGCATACGGAGAAGCTACCTTGGACCGAAGCAACGTTTATCGGTGGTATAAAATGTTTTTAGAAGGCCGAGAAGATGTGAACGACGAAGAGCGTGCCGGACGCCAGAGACTTCAACAACAGACGAAAAAATTAATGAAGTGGAGAAAATGGTATTGGCCAATCGTCAAATCACCGTTAGAGAAGTTGCTGAGGACTTAAACATATCGATTGGCTTGTGCCATTCGATTTTTATCAACGATTTTGGCATGAGACGGGTCGCCGCGAAATTCGTACCAAAATTGCTCAATTGCGACCAAAAACAGCAACGCATGAACATTGCTAATGAGATGTTAAACTCTGTCCGCGACGAACCAAATTTGCTCCAGAGGGTCATAACTGGTGACGAATCGTGGGTTTATGGTTATGACGTGGAAACCAAAGCTCAATCATCTCAATGGAAGCTGCCGCATGAACCAAGACCGAAAAAAGCGCGCCAAGTTCGGTCGAATGTGAAAGTTTTGCTGACAGTTTTCTTCGATTGCAGGGGCGTGGTGCATCATGAGTTCTTGCCACAGGGAAGAACGGTCAATAAGGAATATTACCTGCAAGTTATGCGCAATTTGCGCGAAGCAATCCGCCAGAAACGCCCGGATTTGTGGGAGAACAAAAATTGGCTTTTGCACCACGATAACGCCCCTGCTCACACATCGCTGCTTGTGCGCGACTTTTTGGCCAAAAACAACACACTAATGATGCCGCAGCCACTGTATTCCCCAGATCTGGCCCCCTGTGACTTTTTCTTGTTTCCGAAACTGAAGAGGCCCATGAAAGGACGACGTTACGCTACGCTTGACGAGATAAAGACGGCATCGAAGGAGGAGCTGAACAAGATTAAAAAAAAATGATTTTTTGAAGTGCTTCGAAGATCGGAAAAACCGTTGGCACAAGTGTATAATATCTCATGGGGATTACTTTGAAGGGGACAAAATAGATATTCATGAATAAATAAATAATTTTTGAAAAAAAACAAAATTCGCGATATTTTTTGAACACACCTCGTATATATATATATACTGTCGCGTGTATATATATATATATATATATATATATATATATATATATATATATATATATATATATATATCTATATATATATATATATATATATATATATATATACATGTGTGCGTGTGTATGTGTGTGCGTGTGTGTGTGCATACGAGTATATATTGGGTGAACTATCATGAGGTTTCATTTTTAATCAAATAAAAGGCATAAAGTTTTCATAGTAAAAATTTTATTGTGAATCAAAAGAACAATCGATGACATTTACTTTTCAAAGATTATCTTGTTTAAATGTTGACCGAGACCACGCCGTAAATCGTTCATCCTGAGGGTCCAATTTGGGACGACGCGTTTAATTTGTCACGGTGTTCAGCCGCACTCTCAGCTACAGCCGCTATATTCTCTTCTAATCGGTCAAGTGTCATCCAATAATGTATGTTGGGTCTCAAATTTTCGGATGGTATTGGCTATATTGGTTTTGGTAGGGCAACGATGTACACCATAAGTTGCTCTAAGGGCACGATTTTCTCAGAGAACGCTGATTTTCGTAATACTGCTGAACAATTTGAATGCGTTGTTGCGGTGTATGTCATGATGATTTGTCAACCAATACTGAATTGAAATTTTAGTACAATTTGACAGGAGTCAATAAAGCCTATTGAAAGTAAACCTCATAATGAATCACCATATATATAGATATATATATATATTTATATATATATATATATATATATATATATATATATATGTATATATATGTATATATATATATATATATATATATATATATATATATATACATATATATATATATATATATATATATATATATATATATATATATATATATATATATATACGAGGTGTGTTCAAAACATATCGCGAATTTTGTTTTTTTTCAAAAATTATTTATTTATTCATGAATATCTATTTTGTCCCCTTCAAAGTAATTCCCATGAGATATTATACACTTGTGCTAACGGTTTTTCCGATCTTCGAAGCACTTCAAAAAATCATATTTTTTAATCTTGTTCAGCTCCTCCTTCGATGCCGTCTTTATCTCTTCAAGCGTAGCGTAACGTCGTCCTTTCATGGGCCTCTTCAGTTTAGGAACAAGAAAAAGTCACAGGGGGCCAGATCTAGGGAATACGGTGGCTGCGGCATCATCAGTGTGTTGTTTTTGGCCAAAAAGTCGCGCACAAGCAACGATGTGTGAGCAGGGGCGTTATCGTGGTGCAAAAGCCAATTTTTGTTCTCCCACAAATCCGTGCGTTCCTGGCGGATTGCTTAGCGCAAATTGCGCATAACTTGCAGGTAATATTCCTTATTGACCGTTCTTCCCTGTGGCAAGAACTCATGATGCACCACGCCCCTGCAATCGAAGAAAACTGTCAGCAAAACTTTCACATTCGACCGAACTTGGCGCGCTTTTTTCGGTCTTGGTTCATGCGGCAGCTTCCATTGAGATGATTGAGCTTTGGTTTCCACGTCATAACCATAAACCCACGATTCGTCACCAGTTATGACCCTCTGGAGCAAATTTGGTTCGTCGCGGACAGAGTTTAACATCTCATTAGCAATGTTCATGCGTTGCTGTTTTTGGTTGCAATTGAGCAATTTTGGTACGAATTTCGCGGCGACCCGTCTCATGCCCAAATCGTTGATAAAAATCGAATGGCACAAACCAATCGATATGTTTAGGTCCTCAGCAACTTCTCTAACGGTGATTCGACGATTGGCCAATACCATTTTCTCCACTTCATTAATTTTTTCGTCTGTTGTTGAAGTCTCTGGCGTCCGGCACGCTCTTCGTCGTTCACATCTTCTCGGCCTTCTAAAAACATTTTATACCACCGATAAACGTTGCTTCGGTCCAAGGTAGCTTCTCCGTATGCCACAGTCAACATTCGGAATGCATCCGCGCACTTAATTTCGTTTTTCACACAAAATTTGATACACGTTCTTTGATCCATTTTTTTGAATAAATAAAAATCGAAGACGATTGAAAACACGTGCAAGTAAAGCAGCTCTCACCAATTAAGTGAAAATTCAAAATGGCCGAGCTAGTCGGCATAAGTGACAGACATGAGTACCAACATAACGCCACAAAAAAATCGAAATTCGAATATACGTAACCCGCGAAAATTCAAAATTCGCGATACTTTTTGAGCACACCTCGTATATATATATATATATATATATATATATATATATATATATATATATATATGTATATATATATATATATATATATATATATATATATATATGTATATATATATATATATATATATATATATATATATATTTATATATAGACATAAGGTTAGTAAGGATAATAGAAACGTTTTCAAGTAATGTTAGTTACTTGATCACGTTTCTACGATATTGATCTATTTCCTTAGTGCTTCTAAAATTGACTAGAAACACCTTGGCAATAAACATTACCTTTCAAGCACGAAATAAATTTTCGTTATTCTGCCAAACAAGACTTGTACATACAACAAAAAAAATTACTAGAAATTTAAAGAAAAATACATTTTTTTTTAAACTGCAATGAGTTCTAAGTACAATCATATTAAGAAATTAAGGGATCTTAGGATATCCATTTTAAATAAGGGGTTTGAAGTGAATGGGGGGTAATGCTTATTAAACATGTTGATTACCTTACAACATCTGATTATCGGCTCGTTGTCTGCATAAATAGTGGTGGCGACCTACGGTGAGCATTCGCGAAAGTCTTGTGATTCTAAGGGGCTCATGCAAAGTAATTATATTTGCTACATCTTGAATCTGAATATTGCCTCACAGGACATCGAATGCTAGACATGCAGACATAATCACTCTTCTAGAATCTAAGGATCGCAGATTTAGCGATTGGAGCCGATATTTATATGATGATAGGTTGTGGAAATTCCTAGGGTCGTAATTGGATCTCAGTGAAAAAGAAAAAAAAACTGCTTCTGGAACAATTCTAACCTATCAGAGTGGATATCAAAAACAGGGCTCCAGATTAGGCTGGTATATTCAAAACTAGGTGGTACTAATGAGATGTACAGTGGTTTAGCCACTCAAATATTTTAAATTCTTTAGCTCTTAAATTGATGAAACCTAGCACGTTAATAGCCCCGGATATAATTCCATCATACTGAAATTTAGGACGATACGAAGGTCCACAATATTATCTACTGTACTAAGTGCTGTCTTCTTGATGTGATAATCAATTAAAAGAAGACCCGTTTTTCATGAAAAACTTATCACCTGGCATTTTTCCTAGTGTTGGGTGAGTTGGTTGTTGTTGCAGCATTCAAAGAGAGTATTGAGTTTGGACTGCAGAAACATCAAACTTTAAGGTCATATGCACAAAAAGATAAGGTACATCATATATTACTACTGAGAGATCAGAAATGGAAATATTTAACAGAAGAGTTCCAAGATAACATTTTTAAGGAATCCCAGAGAAAATGTGAATTTTTTTTTCAATATGCGTTCTTGAAACTTGACGAATTGAGTGCGGTCTTTAAGGAAGGAACGAGTTCTATTGAATAAACAGCCACTGATTCCAAATTTATTGGATTTATTTATCAATAGCTCATGATTTACACGATTGAATGTCTTGCCAAAACCTGTATATATTGCATTAATCTGATACATCTTTTCCATCTCACATAGAATACTTGTTACACGATAAAAAAAAACTATAATTCTATTTCAACTTATGTATTTTCATTTTTTGTATTTCAATATAATACTGTCTAATTTGCGACTTGAAAGCCTTGCAACTAATCATAAACTATTTCGAGAACGAGTTAACTGGTGAACGAACAATACGAGACTGCAACTAATTATAAACTATTTCGAGAACGAGTTAACCGGTGAACGAACAATACAAGACTGCAATGGAAAAATCTCTTTCAAAGAATTTACCGTTTGATGATAATTCCGGTACATTTTTTCCCGCGTAAAATTAATCTTATACTAAATTTATGATATTCGAAACAATTACGTGATTCTGCGATAATTTTATGATAGTCGGGTACTTGACTTTGAGTGACTGGACGTAAGAATGGCCAAGCATCTTCATGCTTCATTATTTGATCGAGCAGACTGTACAGGGCTATGGTGTCTAACTTTAGGAATTCATTCGTGCGACGCACTCGTTGTGAATTATTATTGTTCTTGTTCAATTCTTCATTCGACACTGATTTTAGATTTTTGTTCTGATTGCTTTGAAAGGGGGTCTGATTCGATTGTTTTCCGTTTCTTGCCATGTTCCTCATTCAGCACTGACGAGTTCTGCTGGATGATTTCATTGCGTGTCTTAGCTAACCCAACATACTCCCCCGGCTGAGGGGTGCAACGCCTCAGCAGTAACAATGCCCTGTAAGTAAACTAGTAATTATTTAGTTTTGCAATTTGGAATACCTATTGGTGTCGTTTCAGTTCCAGTCGATTCTTTGCTGCGCTACGCTTTATCTTCAGTTGACTTTGATCGGATTATTTATGTCTATTGAGCTAGGCGTGGTGAAGTTGTCCCAACTATGCTAGGCGTCCACCTCCACCTGTACTGCAAAACTACCTCCAAATTGTTAGGTTAAAGTAAACAAAAATTGACTTCAATCGTAGTATAATACTAATGTTTGTTCGGCGCAAGGTCTGGGTGAACGATAGGATAGGGGAGTGTGAGGATGGTGCGACAAATATATATACATTAATGTGTAGATTCCTGCATTGGCAGCAGCGCAATTTTCGTAATTGGTCTTGTATACCTTTTGCCATTTGTCCACACAGTCACGATACGAACTAAATTATCCCTTCCGGGGTGTACTTCAATGATCCTCGCTAATGGCCACCGATAAGAAGGAAGTTTTTCATCCTTGAGGATACACAAATCTCCCACCTTTATATTGGTTTCGTGCTTAAGCCATTTTGGTCTACGTTGCAAACGACTCAAGTATTCTGTCTTCCAACGTCTCCAAAAATCTTGTGCAATCTTCTGAATCATCTGCCATCTATCAAGGTAGTTAACGTTGACATTTTCCAATTCAGCTTCAGGAAGTGCTATCATTACGTCGCCAATCAGGAAATGAGCTGGCGTGAGTGCAGCGGTATCCATCGGGTCATCGTTGAGAGGGCAGAGAGGACGGGAGTTGAGACAGGCTTCGATTCTAATCAACACTGTGGATAGTTCCTCATATGTTAGAGACACGTGCCCAGCAACCCGACGTAAATGTGCCTTAATAGATTTCACACCAGCCTCCCAAAGTCCGCCAAAGTGAGGCGATGCTGGTGGATTGAAGTGCTAAGTTACTCCTTCATTTGCAATAATGTCCCCCGCTTCATTACTAATTTTTGTGATCCGCTGCAACTCAGCAGCTGCACGAACAAATTTGGTACCACAGACCGAATATATATGACTGCTGAATCCTCGTCTTCCCATGAACCGCCGTAATGCTGCTAGGAATGCAGGTGTGGACAAGTCGCTAACGATTTAGACGTGTATGGCTTTTACAGCTAAACAAATGAAAATAGCCACATAACCCTTTGTCGTCCTGCTGCCTCTTCCTCGTCTATCTTTAATTTCAAACGGGCCACAAAAATCGACGCCGGTGTGTGTGAATGAACGCGACATAGTTACCCGAGTTTCTGGCAAATTGCCCATCAACTGGCTGGCTTCCTTTGCCTTTGCGTGAAAACAACGAACGCATTTGTGGATAGATTGTTTAGCCCGGTTGCGCCCATCAATTACCCAAAATTTCCTTCTTAAGGTATTCAACATCAGTTGCGTCTATCCGTGTAAAGTAGCTTGATGGACTTTTTGTAATAATAAATCGGTGAATACACCATTTCGCGGTAAAATCATCGGTTGTCTTGCATTAAATGTTAAAGGCGCGTGCTCGAGCCGTCCACTGACCCGCATTATTCCCTTGTTGTCAATAAACGGGTTCAAATTGCCAAACCGGCTTTTCTTTCCGACGGACGTAGCCTTTTGAAGCTCACATATTTCTTCCGCAAATGCATCTTGTTGAACATGCCTTATCCAAAACTCTGAAGCGTACCGTAATTCGTCGCTAGTGAGATACTTTGTCAAATTAGGTTGTGTGGACTGCGCTCTAATAAAACAGAAACGATAAGCCGTGACTCTAATTAATTTCATTAAGCTAGAATATTTTTTCAACAATTCATCCAAGAGATACTCTGTGTTTAATCCCACATTGACCATCATGGATTTTCGTTTTTCTATGTCAGTTAACTGGATGGTTTTATTTTTAGGCCAATCATTGACACCTTTCGTTAACCAGCTTGGCCCATGCCACCACAGCTGACTATCGATTAAATCACAGGGGTTTATTCCTCTAGACGCTGCATCCACTGGACTATCCTCCGAAGGTACATATTTCCACGGTATGTTGCCGGTGACGTCTAAGATGTGAGCTGTTCGGTTACTAACAAAGACAGTCCATCGTGTCGGCAATCCTTTCAACCAAGCCAAAACGACCTCGGAATCGGTCCACAACCACGTAGGTATTTGTTCAAACTTTAATGCTGCCTTTACTTGTTTTAGCAATCGGGCCAACAAAACAGCTCCGCAAAGTTCCAAACGAGGAATCGTAATTGGCTTCACCGGCGTCACCTTAGTTTTGGCCGCTAACAAATGACTTGCAACTGTGGAACCTGATCGCACCGTCAAATAAATAACTGCCGCATATGCTCGTTGGGATGCATCGCGAAACCCGTGAAGTGATACCTCCGAATCCTTCCGGTATGCTACCCATCGTGGTATTTGTATAGTTTCGATTTCAGGTAACTGCTTTAACCAAGCACTCCATTCCCCATTCAAAACATTGGGTATCGGTTCGTCCCAATCTTGACCTGACAACCATAAACCTTGCAGCAATATTTTAGCCCTTATCGTGAAGGGTGCTAACCATCCTAATGGGTCGTACAAACGTGCTATTTTCGATAATACTGATCGTTTTGTATAAGTTTCTAATCTTTCATGGCTTTTGAGTCGAAATGTAAAATAATCACCAATTGGGTACCACAGTATTCCTAATGATTTGTATCCATGGTCCATTTCAAACTTAACGCAGTTATTCATTTCCACATCTTCCGTTGGAAGTCCTACCAAAATTTGATTGTCATTGGCTAACCATTTCCTCAATTGGAATCCGCCAGACTTCAAGAGCTTAATCAACTGATCTCTTTTAATGACACTTTCTTGCACGCTATCACCTCCAGATAATAGGTCATCCACATAAAATTCCTCCAAGAGCGATTTACTTGCCTCAGGGTTCGTTTCCTTTTCGTCATATGCAAGCTGGTGTAAAGTTCTAATAGCCAGAAATGGTGCTGAGCTAGTTCCAAACGTCACAGTATTGAGGGCGTAATCTTTAATTGGGCCATTTGGTTCGGGCCGCCAAACGATCTTTTGGTAATTGGAATCTTCTCGATGCATGTTTACTTGTCGATACATCTTGGCTATGTCAGCCATCATAGCGTGCTGCTTTAGCCTCCACCCCATTACAATTGCTGTCATGCTGCACTGAAGAGTTGGTCCGGTCAACAAGGTATCATTCAGGGATACACCAGAACTTGTTTTCCGGGAAGCGTCGAACACCACTCGTACTTTCGTCGATGTGCTTTCCTTGTACACTGCGTGGTGCGGGAGGAAGTTAGATGTAATCACATGTCGACCGTTTTCCATTGCCCATTCGTTGCAATGAGGCACTTCATACATATGCCCTAAGTCTAAATATTCTTGTAGTACAGCTGCATATTCCTCTCGGAGACCTTCAGTACTGGCAAAACGTTTCTCTAGGTGCAATAAGCTTGCAATTGCACTTGATCTCGAAAGCCCTAAGGAGTTTCGACTTTCCGAGTTTTTAAATGGTAGTCTTACTTGATACCGACCATCTAATTCTCTCTTTACATGGGTAACATAATGATTTTCACAGGCATCCTCATCTTGCGTTCTAGTTTTACCCCCGTCGACTTCCTCAATTTCCCAAAATCGTTTTAATCGTTCACTTATTTCCACATTTTCGTTCAGTTCAACTTTGAATGAATGAAGGACTTGCTGCTGACCAATGTTCACACTCCCGGATACTATCCAGCCTAGCTTGGTGTGCTGTAACACTGGACCTAAAGTCAATTTTTTAATCTCGCTGAGAATTACTTGAGCGTATACATCCGCTCCCAGAATGACGTGAAATTTGCTCGGATGATCGAAGTACAGTTCAGTCAAATCAATGTTTCCTTTCTGATCCCTAATCGACGTGGAAACCGATTGCGATGGAACAAAGCTAGTTAGCTTGTTCAAAATGAGTACGTCCACTACTAAGCATTCATTTGTCTTGGTACGCAGTCTAAGTTTCAAAGTTCCATTGGTTTGAATGCCTCTCGTCTTCCCAACTCCAGTTACAGATATGTTTGTGCAACCTCTTTTGATCCCGAGTCCTTGAGCTGCGCTCTCCGTAATGATGGACGCCTGTGATCCTTGATCCATCAAGGCGCGAAGCGTCACGGACCCGATTGGAGATTCAACTGTCACCAGTGCTGTTGCTAACAATACCGCTTTTGGAGCACTGATGGTCGATGAGTTAACTTTGGCGACTGTTGAGCCTGCCGTTGGAAATCGATTATCAGCTGAAGACGAAGTAGATGGTTGTCCATTGTGTGACCCAAATGTCGGCGGTTGTTGTCTTAGCGCAGGTGTCCAGGGTTGATTATTCTGCGCTGTTAGTTGCGGTGACTGACTTTTAGGGATAAACGGGGGCGGCAATTGATGGGACTCCTTTCCGATAATTGAGGAGTTTGGTCTATGGAGGAGCGTATGGTGGGCCTTCTGACAGTGAAAACACCTCGATTTACTAGGGCATTTCCCGACAAAATGTCCTTTGCTTAGACAATTGAGGCACAAACCATTTTTCTTAGCCATTTCGAATCTCTTAGGATATTCTAATTTCAGGAAGCTTGAGCATTGTCTCAAATAATGTGGTCCTTTGCATAGAATACACACGATTTGTTGCGCCTCCTTTGTCACAAATACATTGTGTGATGTGCGAATGGGTTTATGCCTTTCTACACCAGCAGCTTCTAACGCTCTGAACCTGCATTGTAGGAACTCTTTCAATTGTTGAAACGATGATATCTCCGAAACCTTAGCTTGCTGTTGCTCCCGCATCTGTCGTGTTTCGGATGGTAATCGCTGTGCCGTCAAATGCACTTATATTGCATCCCATATGTTTCCTACCTTTAGATTGTCTATGGCCTGCACGCAGTCAACTGTTTTGTCTAACAGCATTTTGATCGATGATGTGGTTTCGTTTGCGTTGCTTATATGGAGTAAATGGTTGAACTGCGTTTTCAACAATACATTTTTATCGTCGTACCATTCCACGAGCATTTTCCACGCTGATTCATAATTTGCTTCAGTAACCGAATAGTGCTTCAATAATTGTTCTGCTTCTCCTGACAGACTGCATTCAGGTAATGAAGCTTCTCCACTTTCGGTAAATTGGCTTTTTTATGGATCAGAGACGTGAACAGATCTTTAAACGATGCCCATTCGTCATATTTTCCATTGAACTTTGGCAGGTTGATCCGTGGGAGCCGAACGTCTGTATCATCCATTGCCTTCGATGACGGCCTCGCTCCTTCTTTACAACTTTGCGCTCCATGTGCCACTTGCTCCACTCGCGACTCTTCCAATTCTACCTCAAAATTCAATTCTGCCTCCTCAAACGCCAGACATACGTTCTCTTTAAAATAATCTGCTTCAAGGATCTTCTTTCCATCTACTAATTCAAGAATCTGATGATGATTCTCCGTGAAGGACCGACGAATTTGTTGCACTCGTTCCAGTAGTTTCGTAGCATACGCGGTTGTTTTCCGTGCCTTAGGGTCCTTTCGGAAATTCGTGACCATTTTGCTTAGTTGTTCACTTAGTACACTTTGTTATGCTACTAAACCATCCATCGTTCGTAAGGTCGCACGACGTGATTCCAATACGAAATTCAGAACTATTAAATGTAACTAAATCGAATTTTATCAACTAATGTAATAGACAGTCCAATGTCTTTCGCACGAAAGTCTGTTTGTTGCCGGATAACGTTTTATCGCGACAAAGGATTCTATTTGTTAAAACCCCCGATAAACTTTGGAATCTTTCGCACGAGATCTATTTTTAACTGTTAAGTAAGCGGCACGGCACAGGATTCGAACTTACTCAAGTTTGAATGACAGTTCACAAATTCCGCCCAATGTCCGATGCAGTGCAAACTTGATATGTAGTTCGCACTCTTAAATGCACTAACAATAGCAATTGTGCATAAGAATCTAAACTTGACATCAATTTGAAACCGATGCAATATCTGACCAATAAATTCAACCGCAATACTCATCCAATGTAATGCGGATTTGAGGTACGGTTCGCTCTTTCCAAAATAGATTAACAAGTGTGCACCAAATAAAATATGGAACTTACCAGACCAAAATAAAATATGGAACTTACCAGACCTTGCCTTGCTCAATTGCTCACTTTTCATTAACCCGCGCGAACCGATCTTCAATTGCTGTTTCACTGCACTTAAATCCACAAAATTGTACAAAATTAAATCGTAATTAACACACAATTCAAATTATCCGGAACTTTATCCGGCTCGACGGACCAAAAAATGTCTCACGATAAAAAAAACTATAATTCTATTTCAACTTATGTATTTCCAATTTTTGTATTTCAATATAATACTGTCTAATTCGCGACTTGAAAACCTTGCAACTAATTATAAACTATTTCGAGAACGAGTTAACTGGTGAACGAACAATACAAGACTGCAATGGAAAAATCTCTTTCAAAGAATTTACCATTTGATGATAATTCCGGTACATTTTTTCCGCGTAAAATTAATCTTATACTAAATGTATGATATTCTAAACAATTACGTGATTCTGCGATAATGTTATGATGGTCAGGTACTTCACTTTGAGTGACTGGAAGTAAGAATGACCAAGCATCTTCATGCTTCATTATTTGATTGAGCAGACTGTACAGGGCTATGGTGTCTAACTTTAGGAATTCATCCGTGCGACGCACTCGTCGCGAATTATTATTGTTCTTGTTCAATTCTTCATTCGACGCTGATTTTAGATTTTTGTTCTGATTGCTTTGTCGGCGCTTTGGCTAGCGGTACATCATCGTCTTCATCGCTGCTTGAAAGGTGGTCTGATCCGATTGTTTTCCGTTTCTTGCCATGTTCCTCATTCAGCACTGATGAGTTCTGCTGGATGATTTCATTGCGTGTCTTAGCTAATCCAACAATACTTGATGGCAGAATGAGAAGATTGATAGTAGTGGATCTATTTTTATGAACCCATGCTGCTCTTCATTCGGCTTTATAATAGGCAAGATTGTAGTAACAGACTTTTGCTTAAGGAGAGGTTCTAGAAAGCATAGCCACAGGTTTTCACCTAACTTGGGTTGTGGCAATGACAGCCAATCTTACAGCTGTCAAATCGTAGACCAAAAGTCAGTTGGTAGTTGGTCAAAAAGCTTTGTCGGAATTGACACGGGAATTGCGACTCACGGAATTTTTGAATGAACGACAATGAGCCATCATTGACACGGAGGATATCGATACTCCAGATCGTTGCAGCAGGTTGGTGTCTAATTTAAAGCTGTTGACTCCAGGGCGCATGTCTCACGTCATGATATGTCATTTCTGCATTAAAAAGGCCGACACTTGATCGAGTAAGGAGGAGTTTGCTCTGTGTAATTAAGTCAGTGAGAGAGGAGTAGAAAAGCGGCACTTTTTTCTTGCGGACCAAACATTCACACTCGTACCTTCCAAGTCCCTTCTTTCCGTTTTCACAAAGTGTGTAATGCGTTAATCCCGGTGCAATTGGTATTGATATCGCACATCTCTTCGTGACTGCGAGGAAATCAACACTATCTGTAGCGCTGTTGTGTCCCAGCCGTGAATCTGCTAGTCAATGGAGCTTGAGGGCGTTTGAAACTCTCAAAAGTATCCTGTTACCCTCTAACGTAGTGCGAAAGTAATTTCACGGTTTTTTCGAGTGCTTAGTGGAGTTTAGAAAAATCCATCGTCCGTATTTCAAAAATCCAACCGCTCATGCCATTGATTGTGTACTTATTGCAGAGCAGCAATCCACAAATATTAGCTGACGCATGCTGGGTAATATCGTGTGTAACCGATGATGAAAATGCAAATTTAAGCCATCATTTACAAGGGAGTTGGGAAAAGGTGTTCAAAGCATCCCAAAATTTAAAACTTCAAAAACAATTGCATTTGAATCCGGAATTATATAAATGTGATCCGGAATTCGTTATTGTGAATTTATAAATGCAATATTTGTGGCAAATCATTACCATTGCCAAAGTCATGCAAATTACCATTGCCAAAGTCAGGCAAATCATTACCATTGCCGAAATTATAAAAAATTCTACTTCTCCTCCATCAGTGCATCGATCTAATACAATATCGCAAAAAGGGATTATTATTAAGCCTAAAAATCACTCTTCATCAGAAAAAACACTGATTGATTTTAAGTCGAAGATCAGGCCATCAAAATGTAAAATTCCTCTACAACTAATGAGGCCTATTCGTAATGGTGGAGCGATTATAAAAACATCGACAAATGAAAATACTACTTCACTTTTTAATATAGCAATGGATGCAATGAAAGAGGAGTATGATGTTGCTGAGACCAGATTGCGACAGCCTAGACTTGTCATCAATGGACTAGAGAAACAATACGCGAATAATGAACTAAGAAATGAGATCCAGGCATTAAATCCCAATATTGAGGAGCGTGATTCTATGGAACTTGTACATGCTAGGCGAACAAGAAATAGAAGGTGGTTGCACATCATCCAGGTAAACGGGAGCATGTATAAGAGGCTTGCGAATAGATACATTAATATAGATTATGGATCGTATTTTGTGAAGGAGGACTTCAACGTAACGAGGTGTTATAAGTGTCAAAAATACAACCACAAAACATCTAAATATGAAGGGGAGCAAATATGTCTAAAATGTGGAGGAAAGCATGACCTAAAGGACTGCAAAAGCACGATTGAGAAGTGCTCTAACTGTATTGGTAACAATAACAATGCTGATCATTCTCACAGAGCTGACTCTGTAGAGTGTTCGGAGTTTCAACGCAGAATATTGATCGCCAGGAGGAGTACCGACTACAACTTTGATGATTGCTAATCTTTCTAATCAATCAAGTGGAACAAATTTAACACTTATGTTTGCTAATATAAAAAGCTTAAGACATAAGCTAAGTGATATTCAGATTTACCTGCAGCAAAATCCTGACATAGATTTGATTATTCTAAATGAAATCTGGATTTACCCAGAAGAAGCACGGTTTTACAATATTGAAGGATATAATGCGGTATTCTCCTGCAGACCTGGAAGAGGTGGAGGTACAGCAATCTACGTAAAAAATACAATCAATTTCATTACCAAGAGAGTGATGCCTGATAAGTATAACGTTATAATAATTGAAGTACACCATGCAGGTAAAAAAATAAAATTAGGGACGTACTACAACCCCAATCGAATGAATGCGCAAGATTTTTGCACAGTACTAGATACATTATTCTCAACTGAAAAAAATTTGATCACAGTAGCGGACACAAACATTGATGTGCTAACGGAATCACCAGAAACACGGATTTATAAGGATACGTTAGAAACGAATGGAACGGTAATCATAAACAACAACCAAATTACTCGCCCGGTGTCAAATACCTGTCTGGATCATATAGTAACCAATGATTTAAAAGTCGCTGAAAGCATGACATACATATTTGAGGACTGGCCGGAACTGGATCATCGTGTGATAAAAATTGCTATTCAAGACCAAACCCTGAACAAACAGAAGCCGACCTACAAAACGTTCAGATTTCTAGACAAGGAGCTCTTTAAATCAAACATACGAGAGTTACTGGAAAAGCGGAAACCAAATAGTATTATTGAACTCAAAAATATCATCATATCTGCTAAGCAAAGTTCTACAATTGAGAAAAAAATCAGGTGTCGACAACGGACTTGGATAACGAAAAAAGTAATTGATGCAAGTATTAAAAAAAGGAAGGCATACATGGACTACAGGAAGAACAGTGGAAACCAGGCTTTCAAGTTTCTGTATATGCAAGCGAAAAAAGAATCGAAACGACTGGTGAAAGAGGCTAAATTCTTATATTTCTCAAGAAGAATGGAAACAGCGGCTGACAACTCCCGCGAAATATGGAAAATAATAAATTAGGTAAAGGATAACTCTTCAACCCAGGGTATATCACAAAACTTTCAACTGAATCCTGATGGGCCCTCTAACACATCGTGTCCACGTGACGCGGCGACCTCATTGAATACGTTTTTTTCAACAATTGGTGGAAGAATCACTAAAGAAATCGTTGCCAGTTCAGCAGGCAATGTAAATAATACAAATATCGCAATAAATTCCATCTTTCACATTCATCAAACAAATAAAAGGGAAGTCTTAAATGTAATCAATGAATTGAAAAAGAATACGGCGCCAGGCATTGATAGCATCACGATGAATGAGATTAGTATAATTAAGGAGGACATAGCCCAGATTATGGCAAATTTTATAAACGTGCATATTAGGAATGGGACTTTTCCGGAAGAAGAAAAACTTGCAAAAATAGTTCCTATATTTAAGGGTGGTGATCATCTTGACCCGAATAACTATCGCCCGATTGCGCTGCTGACGGGATTTAGTAAGATATTTGAAAAAATACTAAACAATCGATTAACATCATTCTTAGTTGAAAACTCTATCATAAGCCAACATCAGTTTGGTTTTCAAAAGAACAAGAGTACTTTGGATGCCCTACATTCTGTCACACGTTTCATCAATCTAGGACTTGACAGAGGTGATTATGTCATCGCAATTTTTGTGGATTTGAAAAATGCATTTGATACAGTTGATCATGATCTCTTGCTTCGTAAACTTGAATCGTATGGTATTCAGGGTAGTCCTAAGAAGTTGTTTAAGAGTTACTTGGAGGGAAGATCGCAGAGAACTTTAATAAACAATGTACTGAGCGACCATGCACCTACGGAAACTGGAGTTCCCCAAGGTTCAATACTGGGACCAACTTTGTTCCTGCTATATACAAATAATCTAAATACATGTGGGCTGACGGGATATCACACATTATATGCTGATGACACAGTTCTACTTTATTCAGTACGAGACAAAACTGCCATTGAGAACACTATCAACGACGATCTAGGAAAATTCCATCAGTGGTTAATTGGAAACAAACTAGTATTGAACACATCAAAGACAAAATATATTGTTTTTAAGCAAAAGAACAAAGGAGACATAGATGTCGAACTAAATATTAACGGTGAAAAATTGCAAAGAGTGCTAGAAATAAAATATCTTGGTCTTATCATAGACCATCGTATGACCTGGTTACCACACATAAATAGCTTAAGAAGGCAATTAGCCCCAATAATAGGATTGTTAAGAAGATATGAGGATTTTCCAATGCACATCAAGAAACTTGTTCTAAATGCGTTTGTCCTGGCGAAATTGCATTATGGAGTACTTATTTGGAGTCAATCAGCGAAGCAACATTTAAACAGTATATTCAGGCTGCTGACCAAAGCGTATAAAAACATTCTGAAGCTGCCAATGCTTACTCAAACTAGTTTGGTTTACCAATTGGCAAAATCATTAACCTTTAGTCAAATTATTATTGTGGAGAAAGCGAAGTTTATCTACAGAAATTTAAAAACTAATGGATCGAAACGAGCGCCATTAATTAAGGTATCACAGATCAACCCATATAATGCGAGGAATGCAAATCAATTCGTAAAACCTTTTGCCAGAACGGATCGACTAAAGAACGATGCAACGAATGATGCTTTGCGTATATATAACAATCTACCAGAAATTGTTAAGGAAGCAAACTCACTTTTGGTATTTAAGAAAAGACTAAGGGAGCATTTAATGAGTACTGATTGAAGCGTGGACCTGTAATTCTGCTTTTATGAGCCCAGTATCTTTTTGACCCTATCGGCGAGATACTGAAGTGACAGTTACTCATAGTTTTCTTTGAATGCGTCGTATGATATTGAATTTTTTTTTATCTCTGAGAGCTGATCATGATTTTTTGGACTAGATGTTCACGAAAAGGACTAGTTCACATTATATTGTGTGCCCCCTTATACCGATGTGTTAAACATTGTCTGGGTGGCACAAAGGACCAAGCGACGTAATGTGAATGCAGATCGCACGAGCGTTGTGCGACGAAGAAAGAGTGATGGAGATAGTGGTAGGGAATGGAGGTAATTAAAAAAAAAAAAAAGTCTTCCATATTCGAAAGTTTCATTCGAGCACTTGTATATATAATTACGAGATATATAACAAATCGTTAGCTGAATTTGAAACTCTGAGGCAAAATAAAATTATACATGTGAAACTCGGCCCATACACATGCGATGAATCTGGAAAGTCATTCAAAATTTGCAGATTTTGAGAGCACTATAAAAGTTACCTATGTAAGTAGGGTTTCAGCTTTAATTTGTTATTGATCGTCCTATTCCCTAAATTTAAAAGCACAATATACTCAAGTCGATTTAAGTCTCACTGAAATTTATTTTAAAATGGGGAACATTAAGAGAACTTTTATCACCAATCGTATATAAACTTGCAGTTGCCGCAAGTATTCGTATGTCCAACATGTCCACAAATCGTTTTGTAGCTTCTGAATATATTTCCATCTTCGCAGGTGGTTGATGCGGAGTGAATGCTCCTCCAAGTCAAGTAAAAGCCCGCCGCGATACCAGTGAGGAAATGATTTGGTGCCAAAGAATCAACATCGTTGGGATCACTTGTAAGAGGACATAGTTGCCGGCTGTTTAAACAATGTTCCACTTGACAGAGCAGAGTGTAGAGCTCCTCGAACGCAAGTGTCGTATTACCGATGACTCTGGTCAAGTGAAATTTAACCGATTTGACTCTTGCCTCGCAAAGTCCTCCAAAGTGAGGGGCTACCGCAGGAATGAAGTGCCAGGTGATGCTCTTCGAAAATGTGAAATTCATGATGTCATCCGGGATTTGAGCAACCGTGCATTGATACCATTTCCTTGTTTACCCCCTACGAAATTGGTTCCTTTGTCGCTATAAATGTTGTCAAGACAGCCGTGCCGAGATACAAACCGCCTTAGAGCTACTATAAAGCATTCCGTAGTCAATCCCGTGACTATTTCAATGTGAATGGCCTTTGTAGCCAAACAGACAAGGATCACTATGTAGGCCTTGTACAGCTTGGCTGACCGTCCGCGCCATGATTTGACAATGAGTGGTCCTGCAGAGTCAAGACCGCAGTTTGCGAAGGCTCTTGCAGGTGGAACTCGCACCGTTGGTAATGGGGCCATCTTCTGATGCAGTGTGTTGCTCATGGGTGATAAGAAATGAAGTGATGTGATGATTCCGATGTAGCAGGATTGGATGCCGCTGGTTGAAGGGTAATTCCACATTTTCCAATCTACCGTTGATTCACAAAATGCCATCAGTGTCGAAGAATGGGTCCAGAATGAGTATTTTGCTTGCCTTAGGGGACGGACAGTTCCGCGTAAGAAGATGAATTTCCTGACTGAAAGACTCCGACTGGGTCTGTCGTACTAAAATGATGAAGGCTTGATTAAGTTCTGTCTTCATAAGTGAACTGATAACACGATGAGATTTAACCGATGTTCGAGCAGGTGGCGATGATCCGAAGTAGTTTTTTCCAATCTGAGAAATTGTGAATCAGGACGTCGCTATCAATTGTTAGTAGGTTAACTTGTACATGCCGAACTTTCGACATGACCGATTCGTCCGTGATGGGCACTGGCCGTGAATAAAAAATCTTTTGGAAGCTAGAAAAGTTGGTCCGTTCCACCAGAGATAATGTTGACATAGTTGTGCTGATTCCAGGCCGCGTGATGCACAATCCGCTGGGTTATCTTAGACTTAATGTGATGCTACCTCTCAGGTGGGATTATGTTCATGATTTTGGATGTCCGATTTGCCACAAATATTTTCCAGCACCTAGGTTTATCCGATATTCAAGCTAATGCTACTTGCGAGTACGTAAAGTAGTGGCGATTGTTCAGATTGACATTCATGCAAGATGCAATCTAGGTCTAGGTCCACTGCACATAGTTCAAGTCGAGGAATGGTGACTCGCTTGATGGGTGCTACTTGGCCCTAATTGCCTGCACCGCTCGGTTTGAAATGTTGTCGTTATCACTGACTATTTGATGTAGTGTACAGCTTAAAATTGCTCTGATGCGGTGCCGAATGTAGCCGTGTTATGTTTACCTGTATAGTCTATAATCCGTTCCTCCGCGGAACATTTCCAGACTACTCATTGAAAGTTGGCACTGGCGGGGTCCATTGGGATTTGCCTATACATCTTCACGGCGTCGACGACCATGGCGATAAGGAACGTCCGGGATTTGCAGAGCAAAGTAAAAATGTCGTTTTGTATGGTCGGACTGACCATGAGGTTGTCGTTGTAGGATACTCTTGATGTGGATTTGGCTGAAGCCTCGAAAACTCCCCACAGGTTTATTTTGTTGCTTGTGAGCTTAAGGACGACATGATTTGGTATGTAGTATGAATGCTGCTCATCTAACTGCAAGTCCTTCGTTGTCAAGGGTGACATATGTCCAAGCTCCATGTATTCCGCCAAAAATTTGTTGTAGTCTAGCCGCAGTTGATGGTTATGTTTAAGACGCTTTTTCAGACCGTGTAATCGTTAAACTTCTCATTCCCGCTTATCATCAAGTGGCTGAGACGCGGCCCAAAATGGAAGTCGTACTCGATATCTGCTGCTTTGAGTACTATGAACCGAATTCGCATAATGAGTCTCGCATTTCCTTCCTTCAAAAGTTTTGACAGATTGATTGACTATATTTCCTAGTCTTCAGAACTTCCACAATAGTGACTCCATGTTGATTTTGTTCATTTTCGCATCTTTCGCATCATGATGAGCGTATGAGGCTGCAGAATAGTTGCCGCCAGAATTTACAATTCCTGTAATGGTCCATCCAAAGAATGTATTGTGAGCCGTGAATTTATTAGTTGTGATAGCGCGTTGCACAAGGTTGGTTCCGCATCGAGTAAAATGTTGATATGTGCTGGCTTATCAAAGTCTAAATCTGCAAGTTGTAACGTAGGACTGATGCCAATATGTTGTCTGTTGATCCGCTGTGTTGAAATGTCCTCCAGTATCTGACGCACTACTAACGCTGATATTGAAATTTCTGCATGCCACATTTCGAAAAAAGTTTCGCAGTAGTTATACCGAGCGTTCTCAATTTTGAATGTTCAGTGATTACGGTCCAGGGAAGCTGCACTATTTTTTTGAGGTTGTATGTGATTAGTGATACCTCTGATGTCGAGTCAAGCAATATTCTGCATGGAAGAACTGGTCTGCATTTTTGATGGATGAACGCCGTTGCCATGGGTATTATGTAAGCATATGCTGTACTGTGTTATAAGTTAGTTAATAAGCAGGTTTCCGAGACAGTTAACTTTTACCGTCTGCTCTCTTGTTTGTAAGTGAATGGTTGATTGCCACGTTGTAATGATCCGCAAAGTATGCTTTTGCATTTAGTTGCCATATGACCAAGTGCCAAGCAGTTCAAGCACAAATTTGCCTGCAGAGCTGTCGTCTTCCACTGTTCTTCATTAAGTTTGATGGATTACGCACATTTGTATAGCTGATGCACTCCACCGCAATACCAATACAATGTTTGATTGGGGGCTGTTGCTGCCGCTACGATCCACGATGTGGGTGATCGAGATGACCACTGCCGCTCGAGTATGTTTGAGTAGGATTGTAGTTCATACTGGCACTCCTCAGGGCATGATATAGGCAATTTAAATGTCAGCCGCCCATCCACTGTTGAATACCGCGCCCAAAGTGGTTTTGACATAGCGTCAAGTTTGTGGCTTGCTATGTACACGTACCAACAATCCCAATGTGACGTCTAATAGCTGAGTGCTTGGAGAGCTCTTGTCGCCGCTTCAAATGTATTAACCAGCTGCCGTATGTCATGGGCCATTTCAGAATCATAATTTGAGATAGGTCGACAATCTTTCATCCACTTCATGTGCGCTTCGGTGATGTATTTGGATTTGTGATACCGTGCCTTTGATTGCTCTCATGCCGCTTTGTGATTTGACTATGTTTGATTGTTAATGCCACTTTGCCGACCAGTGCATCTTTTAGCTAATGCAGCTGCTGCACCGGAGATAGGTTCATGTTCTCATCGACTAGATTCTGGAACACATCATGGAATGATATCCAGTGCTCGTATTTGCCGCCAAATTTTGGGATCTTAATTGTTGTGAGGTTCACCTTCGGTGGTGTCATTGTTAGCACTTTCACTTTCATCGTTGTTATTCCAAGGTTCCGCTGATCCAAAATTGCTGCTTTGTGAGTGAATCAATATTTTCGGTCATATTTTCTGCCGGTGATACCATGATTTTGCGTTTAGGAAGGTTTCATCCACTTCATCTTACTTCTCCAATTCCACCGCAACCGATTCTTTTCCTTCCTCTTACTCCACTTTGTTCTCTATCTCGGATTGCAGCTCGAGATAATTTCTATATGTCTTCTCCAGCTAGTCCAACTACACTTGTACTTCGACTGGCGTCATGCCTCGGATTTCCACATCTACGAGTTTTGGAATTGCCCGCTGAAGTTTATTCAAACCTAAAATTTTGTGTTTACACTATCCCAAAATATCTGTATGACGACGCTACACTTTTTCGTTCGCAACCGCACACCAACGTTGATGCAGATATGCTTGAAAAATTGTTTTTGGTCCACACTGTTACTTTTCCCCTTAGCTAATGACAAAATGTTCACAAATTGAACGAGTTTAGTTTTTTCCGCATAATCAATGTTTTCTCTATTGCTTTAAAGGAGTCTGGCTCGACGAACCAAAATGATGGGAATTTATACCGAGAATAACGGCCGATGGTTCTAGAATTGATATACGTGTTATTTTTTGCTAAAGTTCAGCTCGTAACAAGATACATGTGTACAGTAAGTTTAAAGAAGATAACAAGTTTGATGTCTGTCCGAAACTCCGAAAGTGCGAAGCCTGAAAACTGACATCGGTCCGAGACTCCGAAAATTAGAAGCCTGTCACCATGATGTAATTTAGAATATTGTCGATTGAGGTATGAAAATGCCCGAACAACTAGTATGGAAAATTCTTTTGTTAATTCAGGGGGGTTAACTTAGATATCTTCGGCAAACATAATAGAATATACATTAGCCCCATAATTGATAAATGTCAATTTTTGTGGCGATTGATCCTTCTAAATTATGCAGAACACGTGAGATACAACATACTATTTCTTATCTTTTTGCTGGTGATAGTGTTAGTTTTATATAGGGATGTAGGCAAATTACTAAATAATATATCTGCACGTTTTTTTAAAACATCATTTAAAACACGTGAATTTAAATCGATGAATAATCTGAGTAACTTCATGGTGACTCAGATCATACATGGTTGGATTGAAAAATCTTTACACATGTATTTAGAAAAAGATCAAAGTAATCAGTATATTTTGTCATTTTAATGTAAATACGAAATTCAACAATTCAAATCAAACAGCGAAAAAAAATTTTTGTCAATCATTGAGGAAAGAAAAAAAAATGCACAAATAAATCATGAGTTACTAGATATAAAAACACTAGTCTTCTCCTTTTCTTCCAACAGGTATAGGACCCGCAAAGTTGGAGGGTTCTTCCATAAAATGAGCTGGCCATCAGGCGAAGCTTCCTCTCTTTTTGCTGTTTCAGGGGCTCTCACCTGGAATGATTGGTCTTCCACTCCTCATATGGCCAAGTCATCATTTCGATCTTTGATCTTCTTGAGGAGGGTGCAAGGGGGCACCACTAACAACCGGATGCCCCCTCTTTTTCTGGGTTGTGAATATTCCCGTCAACGAGCGATTCATGTTGAACCCCACACGTGGGTAGCTCGGAAAAGCCATTGCTTCTCCGTACTGTAATCTCCTTTG
>OZ017739.1:175404300-175406800 GCA_963969285.1 Odontomyia ornata | reverse complement strand
ACGGCATTTGAGGACATGCATAAATGTGACTATAACTTCGTGAATTTTTTTTTTATCAGATAAGAAAGGGCGGATTACAACATCACCCAAGAAATGAAGAGACATGCTGTCATCGTCGCTGTATGTGCGAACCGTACAGATTTAGAGATCTCTAATTTTCTTAATTGCACCCGTTCATTCGTGCATAAGGTTCGCTGTGAATTGGAAGCATCAGGGGGCGATCGAGAATCGGTTGCAAAATGCAAAACGCACGAACAACGTTCTGACACTGTCTGATTTGCAGCATTTTTAGAGCAAGTGCAAGCAATCATAGACGAGGACCCTTCAAAATCAATGAGAATCCTTGCGAGTGAGCTTCATGTTTCTGAGCGCCTTATTAGTAGAGTTGTCCACGAAGACCTTCGGTATAAGTCTTACGTGATGCGCTGAGGACAGTTCATGTCAAAACAAACACTGAAACAGGGAGTTCTCCGATCAAAACGTCTTTTAAACTAAATCAAACACCCTGAGGTGCCCAAAATATTATGGTTTTTTTTCCGACGAAAAAAATTTCGACCAAGATCAAAAGACCAATCGCAGAAATGACAGATGGCTTTGTTCAAATCCTACGGAGGTTCCTGTTGCTATGCACACACAATTTCCAGTCACTGTTATGGTTTTAGGTGTTGTCAGCAACGAAGGATATGTTATGCCACCACCCTTTTTTATTCAAGGACTTCGAGTGAATTCTGCTGCATACATCGAGGTTTTGGAGACGGTAGTGAAACCATGGATAGACAATGTAAGCGGTAGCAGACCATACATTTTTCAACAAGACTCTGCTCCTTCACATGAAGCGATGGCGACACAAGATTGGATGGCCGAAAATGTTCATGACCACATAAAACCGAACCTATGGCCACCTAGCTCCCCAGACCTTAATCCTTTGGATTATTACGTATGGGGCGTAGTTGAGCGTAGGACCAATAAGCGTCCTCATAATACCACTTCTTCGCTGAAGACTGCTATTAATGCCGTTATGGTCAATATGAACAAGGAGCATTTGATTCTGGTATCTAACCGTTTTTTGCTGCTAATGGCGATTTTATTGAATATCTTTATAGCCATATATTAATTCAACGCATAAAAAATTCCTGAAATTTCATTAAATTTTGTTAAAAATACAAGCTAATTAATTTTACTCTCAAGTTTTCCTCAAATACCGTACGCACCCTGCATATACTTATAGATATGCAAATATGTATATATATATATATATATATATATATATATGTGTATATATATACATATATATATATATATATATATATATGTATATATATATATATATATAGAATATATATAAATAAATAAATATATATATATATATATATATATATATATATATATATATATATATATATACATACATATATATATATATATATATATATATATATATATACATACATATATATATATATATATATATATATATATATATATATATATATATATATATATATAGGTATATATATATATATATATATATATAGGTATATGTATATATATATAGGTATATGTATATATATATATATATAAATATATATATAGGTATATATATATATATATATATATATATATATATATAGAATATATATAAATAAATAAATAAATATATATATATATATATATATATATATATATATATATATGTATACAGATATATATATATATATATATATATATATATATATATATATATCTATATATATATATATATATATATATATATATATATATATATATATATATATATATATATATATATATATATATATATATATATATACAAATAGATATATCGAGAAGCGACGATAAATGCCGAAGAATACAGCTCGCAAATAAAATATTCTATTCAGTTTTGACGATCTTGAAGACCAGCTGCATACACAGGAAAACAAAGCTAAAAGTAGACAAGTCTGAGATAAGACCTATGCTATGCTGTGTGTGTGAAACATGGACCCTGACCAAAAATATAACCAAAGTTATTGTTTCCCTCTTTTATTCGTAGTAATATTTATTTGACCATACGCCCACGTTTCGAAGCACACATTTGCCTCTTCATCAGTGGTACAATAAGTTATTGTACCACTGATGAAGAAACAAGTGTGTGTTTCGAAACGTCGGCGTATGGTCAAATAAATATTACAACGAATAAAAAAGGGAAGCAATAACTTTGGTTATATTTTTGGTCAGGGTCCATGTTTCACACCCACAGCATAGCATAGTAATATTTATTTGACCATACGCCGACGTTTCGAAGCACACATTTGTTTCTTCATCAGTGGTACAATAAGTTATTGTACCACTGATGAAGAAGCAAGTGTGTGCTTCGAAACGTCGGTGTGTGGTCAGATAAATATTACAACGAATAAAAAAGGGAAGTAATAACTTTGGATATATTTTTGGTTAGCTAGTTCATTGAAACATCCGACATAATTTAATAGTTTGTAAAGGA
>OZ017739.1:175391800-175399300 GCA_963969285.1 Odontomyia ornata | reverse complement strand
GTCTACGGTCAAGAAATTTTATCAAAAGCCACAGTCATGAGGTGGTTTGCTCGCTTTCGTTCTGGAAATTTTGTTGTCAAAAATGCACCTCACTCAGGTCGACCAATCACTGAAAAAGTCGATGAAATCTTACAAAAAATTGAAGAACACCGACACATAATATATGATATTGCTAAGGAACTGAATATCCATCACGAAATAGTTTTGCACTATTTGCGTCAGGTTGGATACACAAAGAAACTCGACGTTTGGGTGCCGCATAAATTAACACAAAAAATTTTGATGGATCGAGTATCCATTTGTGAAATGTTAATAAAACGCAACGAAATCTAGTCATTTTTGAAGCAAATCATTACGGAAGATGAAAAATGGGTAAGATACGAGAATGCCGTTTGAAAAAGATCATGGTCAACAAAAGGTGAATCATCACAAATGGCTTCAAACCCAGGATTGACACCAAGTAAGGTTATGCTGTGTGTATGGTGGGATTGGAAGGGAATTGTTTCTCATGAGGGGCTAGAAACTGGCCAAACACTCAACTTGGCTCTGTATTGTCAGCAATTAACCGGATTGCAGCAAGCAATTCAAAAAAACTGGCCAGAATTGATCAATAGAAGGGCGTCCCTTCCATCATGACAATGCCAAACCACAAACATCTTTGATGATCCGGCAAAAATCGACAGAGCTTAGCTGGCAAGTTTTGATGCATCCAGCGTATAGTCCAGACTTTGTACCATCAGACTACCATTTGTTACGGTGTCTGCAAAGCTTCCTTAATGAAGAGAAATTTACTTCAAAAAGGGACTGTGAAAATCGCTTAGCCAAGTTTCTCGCCGATAAACCACAGAAGTTATACACAAATGGAATAATGGCTCTGCCCAATAAATGGCAAAAGGTCATAGATAATAATGGACAATATATACTCAAATAAAATCCATTTTAAATAAAAGAAATATTCAATGACAATGACAAAAAGCTCAGTACTTTTTAGACTTACAAGTACATATATCATCTTCTTAGCACTACAGCCCCTCTCAGCCCTTCGATTCCTTAAAAAAGCGCCTCTAACTGTCTCGGTTTATTAACTGGGTCCACCAATTTTTAAACCCAAGCAGCGATGAACTGTGTCCATCAACCGAGTCAAACCAGCGTTTACTCGGTTTTCCTACCGGTCTCCTGGTCTTCAGTTCTCCCAGCGAATGCCTTTTTGGGTATCCGTTGTTCATCCATAGGATTCACGTGGCCAGCCCATTACAGTTTCCGCAGTCTCACAATCGTTGAGACCTCCAGTTCGTCGAAAATTTCATACAACTCATGGTTGTATCGAATTTGCCATTGGTCTCCATCTAGCTTCGCTCCACTTATTTTTCTCAGGACCCGTCGCTCAAAGGCGCACAACATATTTGCGGATGCTTGGGTCAGGTTCCTTTACAAACTATTAAATGCTGTCGGATGTTTCAATGAACTAGCTAACCAAAAATATATCCAAAGTTATTACTTCCCTTTTTTATTCGTTGTAATATTTATTTGACCACACACCGACGTTTCGAAGCAATAACTTATTGTACCACTGATGAAGAGGCAAATGTGTGCTTCGAAACGTGGGCGTATGGTCAAATAAATATTACTACGAATATAAAAGGGAAACAATAACTTTGGTTATATTTTTGATCAGGGTCCATGTTTCACACACACAGCATAGCATAGGTCTTATCTCAGACTTGTCTACTTTTAGCTTTGTTTTCCTGTGTATGCAGCTGGTCTTCAAGATCGTCAAAACTGAATAGAATATTTTATTTGCGAGCTGTATTCTTCGGCATTTATCGTCGCTTCTCGATATATCTATTTGTATATACACACATATATATATATATATATATATATATATATATATATATATATATATATATATATATATATATATATATATATATATATACAAATATTTATGGATATATATATATATATATACAAATATTTATGGATATATATATATATATATATATATATATATATATATATATATATATATATAATATATATATATATATATATATATATATATATATATATATATATATATATTTATATATATTCTATATATATATATATATATATATATACACATATCTATATATATATATATATATATATATATATATATATATATATATATATATATATATATGTATATATATATTTACATATATATATACATATTCGCATATCCATATGTATATACAGGGTGCGTACGGTATTTGAGGAAAACTTGAGAGTAAAATTAATTAGCTTGTATTTTAACAAAATTTAATGAAATTTCAGGAATTTTTTATGCGTTGAATTAATATATGGCTATAAAGATATTCAATAAAATCGCCATTAGCAGCAGAAACCTTTTCGACCCGTGTGCCGAAACGGTTACATACCAGAATCAAATGCTCCTTGTTCATATTGACCATAACGGCATTAATAGCAGTCTTCAGCGAAGAAGTGGTATTATGAGGACGCTTATTGGTCCTACGCTCCACTACGCCCCATACGTAATAATCCAAAGGATTAAGGTCTGGGGAGCTAGGTGGCCATAGGTTCGGTTTTATGTGGTCATGAACATTTTCGGCCATCCAATCTTGTGTCGCCATCGCTTCATGTGAAGGAGCAGAGTCTTGTTGAAAAATGTATGGTCTGCCACCGCTTACATTGTCTATCCATGGTTTCACTACCGTCTCCAAAACCTCGATGTATGCAGCAGAATTCATTCGAAGTCCTTGAGTAAAAAAGTGTGGTGGCATAACATATCCTTCATTGCTGACAACACCGAAAACCATAACAGTGACTGGAAATTGTGTGTGCATAACAACAGGAACCTCCGTACGATTTGAACAAAGCCATCTGTCATTTCTGCGATTGGTCTTTTGATCTTGGTCAAAATTTTTTTCGTCGGAAAAAAAAACCATAATATTTTGGGCGCCTCAGGGTGTTTGATTTAGTTTAAAAGACGTTTTGATCGGAGAACTCCCTGTTTCAGTGTTTGTTTTGACATGAACTGTCCTCAGCGCATCACGTAAGACTTATACCGAAGGTCTTCGTGGACAACTCTACGAATAAGGCGCTCAGAAACATGAAGCTCACTCGCAAGGATCCTCATTGATTTTGAAGGGTCCTCGTCTATGATTGCTTGCACTTGCTCTAAAAATGCTGCAAATCAGACAGTGTCAGAACGTTGTTCGTGCGTTTTGCATTTTGCAACCGATTCTCGATCGCCCCCTGATGCTTCCAATTCACAGCGAACCTTATGCACGAATGAACGGGTGCAATTAAGAAAATTAGAGATCTCTAAATCTGTACGGTTCGCACATACAGCGACGATGACAGCATGTCTCTTCATTTCTTGAGTGATGTTGTAATCCACCATTTCTTATCTGATAAGGAAAAAAACAAAAAAAAATTCACGAAGTTATAGTCACATTTATGCATGTCCTCAAATGCCGTGCACACCCTGTATATAAACACATATAAATATATATATATATATATATATATATATATATATATATATATATATATATATATATATATATATATATATATATATATATATACAGTCTTCCACAAAAGTCAAGGTACAGAGAATCGGTAACTGAAAATTGTATTACTGAATCAATATTTTTATTTGAAAACCAAAAGTTATGAAATGGTAATAATACGAGTTCTGTTGAATTTAAGTTTTCATAAATTTAAAGGGATTCGGCAATAATGATCATTGAAGACAATAATTTTTTGTTGGCAATGTCTCTTTTCTACTCCACAAAAGTCTTAGTACAGTTGCAGAAAATGCCCTGTTATTTGTAAAAAGTGGAATCCCCCAAGTTCATATTATCAGAGTGAGTTAACAACCGTAGGCCGCTGTCTTTAATATCGCGTCCGTATTCGTGGTGTATCTTTTATTTAATAAAATTTTTAAAAAATGAGTCGAAAGGAGTTGAGTATTAAGGAGCGTGAAATAATTATTAATCTGCATTCAAATCAGAGCAAATCATATTCAGAAATAGCTGAACTAGTGTTGCGAAGTCGGTCAACCATTCAAAAAGTGATAAATCGATTTAAGAAGGAAAATAGAGTGGAAAATTTGCCCCGAACAGGTCGTCCATCTAAACTAAGTGCAAAGGACAAGAGAAAAATTTCGCGAATGGTAAAACAAGATCCATTTCTAAGCTGTAGAAAAATCTGCGATGTTCTTGGAATTAATGATAAGAAGGAGGTTAGCGCAGAAACTGTGCGTAGAGCTGTCGCAGAAGCTGGATTTTCATCTCGTACGCCTAAACAAACAAAAAAGAATAACATTTGCAAAAGCATATATTGACAAACCAATAACGTTTTATTTTCGGATGAGTCTAAATTTTGTATATTTGGTGTAAATGGGCATAAGAGGGTCTGGTGAAAAGTAGGAGAAGCATTTAATCCCAAGAACACTATTAAAACAGTAAAACATGGAGGCGGTGGTGTTATGGTTTGGGGTTGCATGGCTGCTGCTGGAGTTGGAAATCTGACATTCATCGAAAATACTATGGATCAGAACTCTTATTTAGAGATTCTACGAAACAACATGAAACAAAGTGCAGCCAAATTAGGTATGCGAGAAGATTTCTTGTTTCAACAGGACAATGACCCTAAGCACACTGCGCATAAAGTTCGAATGTGGCTATTGTACAATACTCGCATGCTTGCTACACCGCCTCAAAGTCCTGATTTGAACCCTATAGAGCATCTTTGGAATGAGCTTGAGACAAAAATCCGAAAAAGAGTGATATCAAGCAAGGCGCTGCTTAAGGATGTTATATTGGAGGAGTGGGCCAGAATCAGCAGCGAATTTACTAAAAAATTGGTATATTCTATGCCTAAAAGACTGAAGTCAGTAATTCAGATGAAAGGATATCCGACAAAATATTAAGAAAAGTATAATTCAAATAACTATGCAAGACTATAATTACAATTTGTATCATTTTTCTTTAGGTGTACCATGACTTTTGTGGACTTCATTCATTGACTTTCCAACACATCATATGTAATAATATATTAATACGACAGAATTTTCGTTTTGTTTTACATGAATTCAAAGTGTAATGATTATAGTTGAAGTAATACCAACAAAATTTTATCACTATAGGTTTTTTAAATAAAAATATCAAACAATTTTCATGATATTTACCACTGTACCTTGACTTTTGTGGAAGACTGTATGATATACAAACACACACACATATAAATAAATATATATATGTATATATATATATATATATATATATATATATATATATATATATATATAATATGTATATATGTTTATATATATATATATATGTATATGTGTGTGTGTGTTTTATATATACATATATATATATATATATACATATATATATATATATATATATATATATATATATATATATATATATATATATATATATATATGTACAATTTATGTATCCAATACAATATATACAACAAAATAATTGACTATATCACTGCCAGCCGCGAAAAACTGGTGCGATGATTCCACAAACCCTAAGACTTCACCGAGCCATAAAAAACTTAGCATTTAACAAACAGTGATTAAAGAAAACATCACACTAGCATTTGCAAAAATCGTAATAAAGCAAAACAAAATCGCTTCACCAAACATACAACGTAGTGCACAAATACTTTGCATTAAAAATGAAATAAGGACACTAGACGCAACGAAGGATAAGATCAACTGACAAGTACTACATTCACACTTACAGTTAACTAACACTATACAAACTGAACACTTTCAACAACACCACAATCACGTGAGACTAAATATTGATACCTAGCTCAAAACTAAATATGAGGCCATGACAAAGAAACTTGACAATTGATGAAAAAAAAACACAATGACCAAAACAACAAAGAAAACCTCCTTTCCACGGATTGTAAATCTATCAGAACTTCCTTTTACGACAAAAAAATTAACCTGTTAGATAAGGGACTGAAACAAAACTTATGTAACACTAATCGCATCAAAGATATAAAACAAATATTAATCGACACTGAACTAGCCATTAATAAACTATCGCAGGAACAACAGGTACATGCATGACACGCTGCAGTAGATATACTACAGAAAATATGTACTAGCATAAGCAAAACGAATTACCACGAACACCATGAAATATTGAGACACATTCAGAAAAAAAACTTACGGGTAACGTACTCACAGTGACAAAGGCTGACAAAGGATATACTTCCATGATCCTTAAAACAATGGAATACAAACAAAAAACAATGCACTTCATTAACACCAGCGGATACCAACTGGTAAACAAAGAACCCACCAATCAATAAGTTCCAAGCAGACTTACGTACTCCTATTTAACAATCCACACTAATCATTTCTCCTAATAGTAAGCACCGCTACATAAACTCAAATCCATTTACACCACCCCTTAAAGCACAACCTAGGCCCACAAACCCAATACCCCTCTCCGGCCTGTCGTCAATTACCGATCAGTTCCTGTATACCAATTAGCACAGTAGTTGGCAACGATAATGCTGATGTCATGCACCTTGACGACAAATATGCAGCCGTGATCTAGTGAACCCTACCACGTTTCTAATATTGACTGACATTTGTCGACTTCTTTCACTAGATATCACACTGACTATGCTAAAAGAAAAACTTTCGTTCAATGATACCTGACAATTTACAAACCAACTACTCAATCTTACAAAGACCACAATCGAGCAGAATTATTTTAGACTCAATAACAACATATACTTTTCCAAGGAAGGTCTGGGTATGGGACATCCAATGTCCTCAATAATGTCAGAAATATTCTTACAATCTTTGGAAGAAGTCTGTATAGCCAAAATTGTCGAAAGACGATATGTGGATGATTGTTTCATCGTTATTGACTCACAAGAAAATAAACAAAACAAACTACTTACATATATGAATGGCATACACCCAAATATAAATTTCACTACAGAAAAAGACACAAACGGACAACTCAACTATATGGACTCAACTGTGACACGCAAACAAACGCGGATAGACTAAAAAATATACAGACAAGCAACCACAACTGATAAAACCATACACGTAACATCGAACCACCCTGCACAAGTTAAAATAGTAGCATACAGATCAATGGTGTAGTGACTCCACTCCATCCTTATGACTCCTATTAACTACTCCAACGAACTAAGCAACATTTACAGAATACATACAACATGAGATCGACAAACTTATTACACAGTACAAACAAAAACAGGAACGCCAACTAATTGAAATGCACAAGCACGACCAACAGTGGATTTCGTTAACAGACGTACGCAAAGAGACATGGAAGCTATCAAACTTCCTTAGGAAATACAAACTGCAAACTACATTCAAAACTAAAAACAACATCGGAAACAAACTAAAATCAAAACTGAACTATACACGAATAGCGGCATACACAACTGATAAAGCGTAAGCTA
>OZ017739.1:175376800-175389300 GCA_963969285.1 Odontomyia ornata | reverse complement strand
GTCCATAAATTTCTTATCGCAATTGTCTTCTAAATCACTTCACTATTACGAAACACACTTCCTACACACTTTCGCAGTTCTTATCGCGGTCGAATGAATTATTCTCCCATTCATTCAGCTCGCCTCTATATAGGGTCTCTAAGTATTCACCCATTTCTCGCATATTGGCGAACGTTCTACCGAGAGGTACCTGGTAGGTTCGAGCAAATTCATGAATGGAGTGACGTCGCTTGCAGATGTTGATTATGCTTGTTGAATTTACTCGCGGGTTCGAGTAAATTCATTTGTTGACGTTCTTAATGATGATGAAAATAATTGCGACAGTAGCTCGCAGAATTATTTGTACATGTAATTATTTGTACATGTAACAATATGTATATATATATATATATATATATATATATATATGTATATATATATATATATATATATATATATATATATATATATATATATATATATATGTATGTTGGGTTAGCTAAGACACGCAATGAAATCATCCAGCAGAACTCATCAGTGCTGAATGAGGAACATGGCAAGAAACGGATAACAATCGAATAAGACCCCGTGCCAAACAGTGATGAAGACGATGATGTACCGCTAGCCAATAAGCGCCGACAAAGCAATCAGAAAAAAAATCTAAAATCAACGTCGAATGAAGAATTGAACAAGAACAATAATTCGCGACGAGTGCGTCGCACGGATGAATTCCTAAAGTTAGACACCATAGCCCTGTACAGTCTGCTCGATCAAATAATGAAGCATCAAGATGCTTGGCCATTCTTACGTCCAGTCACTCAAAGCGAAGTACCCGACTATCATAAAATTATCGCAGAATTACGTAATTGTTTCGAATATTATAAATTTAGTATAAGATTAATTTTACGCGGGAAAAAATGTACCGAAATTTTCACCAAACGGGAAGTTCTTTGAAAGAGATTTTTCCATTGTTCAGTCTTGTATTGTTCGTTCACCGGTTAACTCGTTCTCGAAATAGTTTATAATTAGTTGCAGTCTTGTATTGTTCGTTCACCAGTTTACTCGTTCTCGAAATAGTTTATAATTAGTTGCAGTCTTGTATTGTTCGTTCACCAGTTAACTCGTTCTCGAAATAGTCTATAATTAGTTGCAGTTTTGCATTGTTCGTTCACCAGTTAACTCTTTCTCGAAATAGTTTATAATTAGTTGCAAGGTTTTCAAGTCGCGAATTAGACAGTATTATATTGAAATGCAAAAATTGGAAATACATAAGTTGAAATCGAATTGTAATTTTTTAATCGTGAAACATTTTGGTTAAAATGTGAAACAGTATATGTATATATATATATATATATATATATATATATATATATATATATATATATATATATATACATATATATATTTATATATATATATATATATATATATATATATATATATATATATATATATATATATATATATATATATATATGAGAAATAATGAAACTTGTGACTTGCAATTTTCCTCGAATTTGTCACCATGCTTTGCATGTTATACGGGAAATCATTTTTTATATCTGATGAAAATGTGACAACATTGCGCGAAGTCAAGGTCTTGAATGGTCTCTAGCAGGGAAGAGTTTCATTCGCGAGCCATTGATCGGCTTTGATTTTAACATCGCGCCAACGTAATCATTGGAAGCGTTTGCTGATGATCTGGTCATCTATACGGCAGACCGAAAGCTACAATGGTTCAGAGCAATCTTCAAAAAATGTTCAATGATGTGCAGCTGTACACTGACAATTGGCGAATGAAAATCAATGCGCAGAAGTGCGAAATAATCTTGTTTCGGGCAATGCTACAGGGGGTCAGTCAAAACATGATACTTAATTTGAAGGATTTCTACATCATGGCTGGCGAGGGTAGTTCAGAACGGGTTCCACATGAATCCTGTGTTCGATACCTCAGTGTTCATCTCGATCAGTATCTGTACTATACTGAACATATCAAAATCATGCTCAGTAAGGCACAAAAAGTAGTCATGGCCCTACGAAGACTTTTTCATTCCTGATTCATTGATCAAAAGGTGAAAATTATCTGTTACAAGATCTTGGTTAGACCAGTTTTGGCATATGGATGTCAGATCTGGTACAACCAGAGTGCTAGTACTATGGAAAAATTAAGAGTTTTCGAAGGGAAATGTCTGCGTTCATGCACTGGTTCGTACAGAAAGCCTGAGACGGATTGGAAGCATAACATATCGAATAGAAGAATTTATCAAACTGCTCAAGTGACAAGAGTCGATATCTTCATATCGAAACTTCTGCGGAATCATATCGCAAGATCTATAACTGTAAGTGAAAATCCTTGGATTTCACCGCCGTTCTACCTACAGACGGGTAGATTGAGACTTGCCTCGCTACTGGCTTCGTTTCTCCAAAAGCATTCGTGTATTTGGACATGAGTCGATATGTTTTTGATTCTGACGGCGTCCCAATCATACGAGGTGGGACAATTAAGTAATGTGACTAATTTTATTGCTGCGCTTGTGGTAACATTGCAACCTTGATACTCCCTTTCCCTTCCCTGGCATCCTGCTCCTTTAAATTGGTGTATTTATCATTGCTCTAGATTGTTTAGTTTGCCTGCAGTGTCGTGATGAGTAGACGTGTATTGGTGGTGCTCGTGACGAAAATGGAGAAACAAAATCAAGAGCAATGTGTCGCGATAAAATTTTGCGCCAGTTTGGGAGAAACAGCTTCGGAAACGTACACTAAAGTTGTAAAAGTGCATGGTTAGAGTGCTCTTAGTCGTGCCCAGGTGTTTCGATGGCAAAAAGAGTTTAAGGAGTGGCCTGAAAGCGTGGAAGACGACGTGCGGCGCGGGAGACCAGTTGAGGAGCGGGAGACCAGTTGAGGTGCGGGCTGACTCGAATGCGCAGTGTGTGCGCACCTTAGTCTGTGAAGATCGGCGTATAACATTTCGAATGTTGGCCTCGGAACTGGGGATGAACCGTGAAACAGTCAGACAAATTTTATCTGATGATTTTGGCATGAAAAAGTTGTGCGTGAAGATGTTTCCAAAGAACCTTTCTGAGGAGCAAAAGCAGCATCAAATGACCATCGTAGAAGACTATTTGGAACAAGTGGAAAACAATCCCATGCTGCTTGATCGAGTTATTACAGGCAATGGGAACAAAATTGGTGGTTAAAGGAACCCATTTTGAGTCGATTATGGACATCCATGCGGCCGTGACGAGGGTACTCGTGGACGTCCTAGTCGAAGTGTTCCGGAAATTTGACTAAGCAAAGAAAATGCGCTCGAATCGTTGTATAGCTGCCCAGAGAGACTACTGTGAAGGGGATGGTAGAGTTGTAGAATAATTTTTAAATAAACGGTTTTCATGGAATCACTCTCAATACTTAATTGTCACACCTCGTATATTGCATATATAGACGGTCCACAGATAAAAAGATAATTTGAGTTCACAAGACCAACAATTCCAATGGAGATACTCATTTGCTAGATTTGTTTAGGCTGGTCGAGCTGAAACGGATCAATCTAGGTATTGATGGCTGAATGACAATTTCTAACTTTCTCGTGTTTATTTTCAGTTTTTGTGTTTTTCGTTACTTAGTTTTTGAGTTTCAGCACATTTTTGCTGCATTTAGTGTTGTTGTTTTATTTGTGTTAAAAATTAGGGAGAAACCTGATTGTTGAGTAATATTTATTAAAAATTTTAAGTTATAGTGGTAAATGAGTTGTATTCGAAAAGTAGCGTAACGTGTCTTGAGATTTCAACAATATTGTATCACGCACATTCATCAGCGGGCGCCCAGCGAGGATGTTGTGTAAGTACCCTTTGCTTCTTCCTGCTTATTTAATAAATAGTTACTTTTTGCGTGGTAATTTAAATTTAAGCTTGCTAATAATATCCGTTTTCTTCAAAGATAATCATCAGTACTTGACTTAAAAACAAATCACACGAACATTTTTATATGCTATTGTATTCATTTTTAGGTCTTTGTAAAAAATTTTTTTACAAAGACCTACTAGTTTCGCGACCTGTCTGTCCGTCTGTCCGTCTGTCCGTGCGTCACAGCTGATTTCCTCAGAAACTATAGAAGCTAGAATGCTCAAACTTTGTGAAAAGATCAGAAGTGATAGTCTCTCAAAAGTTAAGGCCTTGACAAAAATTTAAAAAATGTTTAAGAGGGGTCCCCCCTATAAACGAATTGGCCCTTAAAAATTTTTTTTTAATCAAAGGTAGTCAAGTGGGGTATCAAATGAAAGGTCTTGATTAGAACTTTTAGAATCTGAAATAAAAAAATCATTTGATGAATTAGGGGGTCCACGGGAAGGCAAAATGTACCCAAAATTAGTGTCCCCCCCCCCCCCTCGCGATTGGACACCCTTCAGCCGAAAAATCTGAAAATTATCACGAATGTGGACCTTTATGAGTACAAGGGCAACAAATACCTTAGAAATCAAAATTCGCTCAACTTTGTTAATAATAGTATGATTTGTAGATTTTACATTTTTGCCCATAAAATCAAAACGGTACCTTTAAACTTCTTAAAATTTTGCAATTATGTAGAATGACATAAGGTATATATGTTCACAAAATTTAATTGAGATCAAATCATAATCAAGTGAGTTATAGCCATTTCAGTTATATGGAATGACAACAACGATAACACGTGTTTATGGTTCATATAGGGTTTTCAAATTAGAGGTGTTATTTTGATATTGAAAGAAAAATGCCATTTTTTACAATAAATGATCGGATGTTTACTTCATTATAAATAAGAAGATATGCCACCACTACGACACGCTTACAGGACCATATCCTCTTCATGAAATTTTCCATAACCAAATCGCAAAGTGGCTGCCCTATGTATAGCCTCACGAATTTCATCTTTGAGATCTTGAATTGACGCTGGGCTATTGGCATAGGCCTTCTCTATCCCGTGGCTCCAAAGGAAGAAGTCGCAAGGTGTTAAATCAGAAGATCTATTCAAAATAGCACCTCTTATTGGAAAACCCTATATATATTTAAAATTGACTTAGGTACTTTTATTTTCTTTCAATTTTCATGAAAATTTAAGAAATAGTGTTTAACTTGAATATGTTCAATCGGCCGAGCATTCAGAAAAATCATTTAAGCTAGATCGAAATGGCGGCTGCACTGTGCTTATGAAAGAAACTGTGCATCAATTGTATAAATTTGAACGATTTCATATCTAAGTATTGGATGAATAATTAATATAATATCGATTCACGCCATTAGAAAACTTGCTTCTAACCCTAGGATGTTTACAAAGACCTTCTGGTAGGAGCACTCTCCTGCTTACTCAACTTGTTTTTATTAGTATTTATTAAATTTTGGGGAAGCTTCAGGAAATTATAGAAGACGTACTAAGAAACAAGGAAAAAAGAAAGATTTTTGTAGACATGCACGTGAAAAAGTAGTAAAATCATACATTTGCGAGCTTCCTCTCTTAGTTTGTAGCTATGTTTGTATGCCTTACGGAATTCCATCTACTCGTCTCGCACATACACTTAACATAGCTAAATTAATGAATAATTCGATTACTTATTCACAGTAATTAAGTTCTTCCCTGTGGCAAGAACTCATGATGCACCACGCCCCTGCAATCGAAGAAAACTGTCAGCAAAACTTTCACATTCGACCGAACTTGGCGCGCTTTTTTCGGTCTTGGTTCATGCGGCAGCTTCCATTGAGATGATTGAGCTTTGGTTTCCACGTCATAACCATAAACCCACAATTCGTCACCAGTTATGACCCTCTGGAGCAAATTTGGTTCGTCGCGGACAGAGTGGCACAAGCCAATCGATATGTTTAGGTCCTCAGCAACTTCTCTAACGGTGATTCGACGATTGGCCAATACCATTTTCTCCACTTCATTAATTTTTTCGTCTGTTGTTGAAGTGCTCGGGCGTCCGGCACGCTCTTCGTCGTTCACATCTTCTCGGCCTTCTAAAAACATTTTGTACCACCGATAAACGTTGCTTTGGCCCAAGGTAGCTTCTCCGTATGCCACAGTCAACATTCGGAATGCATCCGCGCACTTAATTTCGTTTTTCACACAAAATTTGATACACGTTCTTTGATCCATTTTTTTGAATAAGTAAAAATCGAAGACGATTGAAAACACGTGCAAGTAAAGCAGCTATCACCAATCAAGTGAACATTCAAAATAGCCGAGCTTATCGGCATAAGTGACAGACATGAGTACCAACATAACGCCACAAAAAAATCGAAATTCGAATTTACGTAACCCGCGAAAATTCAAAATTCGTGATACTTTTTGAACACACCCCGTATATATATTTTTTATACACGTAGTTTACGAATTCGAGTAAAAATGGTTTGGTAAATTTAGAATTCGGTCTTTCCTTTCACTGGGAACCTGACCGGGTATGGGACCAGCCACGTTGTCCGGCCCCTCCGCTATAATGAGCTAGCCATCGGCTGAGCTCACCCCTTTTATGCGTTTCAGGTGCTCTTGCCCGGGTAAGGTGGCCTTCGCTCGTGTACCTATTTATGGCATAATATATATTATGACATAAATTTGTCACGTTTATACTTTTCATTTAAAGGGAAAGTTCATACAAATTATGTTTTTATGAGTTTTTCACTCAAATGGAAAATATGGCCACGCTTACATTTGGATCTTAATCCGGTTTGGAGGGTGCAAGGGGGTACTGCTTCTACATGGATGCCCTACTCTTATTTGGTTGCCATAAGTATCGTCAATAATGACGAAGTCCTTTTAAGTCCGTCTGTTTTCCTCAGGTACGGATTGTCCCTTGAGTCAGCAATTTTCGACCCTTAGTAGGTTACTTCCCTGTCGACTCCGGTCGATATTCCATTGACCCTCGAAATTCGTGGATGCGCAATTTTTTTTGTGGTGGGTGTTTGTGCTGGGGAAAAGAACTCGCTCCACAACACCGCAACACTAGCCTCCCAGGGTATGCACGCGTCCTCAGACAAGACCAATCTTGGCGGATCCTACCATGCTCTTTCGCTGAGGCAGCAGTCCTTTACGGACATATATATCATACACGTAATTAACTAGAATTCAATTAAAATCTTGACTGTCAAAAAGATTGATCTGGAGAAGACGATTATAGACTTCATCAATTATGAACTTTAAGTTCGGTCGATTAAAGTCCCTGTTTATTATAATTATGTCATTCTTCCTCGCTTTTTGAGTACAGCTAGAGAAAAATTTGCTTCAACGACAACATTGTCTCCAGTAAATATTTTTGGACCAGATGTCCTACCACCAATGTAAGAAAACAGGTGTCGAAAGTGCAATTCATTCATATGACTCAGCAAATGATCCACTTTAAAGGTCTGTTTATGTTTTTTACAATTAACCTTCTTATACCACCTAATTTTCCAACATTAACATTAGTCCCATCAAATCTTATAGCTATCAAGTAATTCAAAGACACAAAATTGCCTTTTCTACAAATTTTGCTGCCCTAACCATCGCGATGCTATAACCTAAGTATTTAAAATCTGGTTCTTTAATTCTGCTTTCTCTCGGGCCTTCTTGCACGTAGTGTTTCTTCCTATCATGGTCCATTGACCGCGTCCTTCAATTTTGAAATTCGAGCAGCGATCAACTGTCTTCGTAGACCAAGTCAGACCAGTATTTCCTGGGCTCCCCACTGGTTTCCGGCCTTCAGCTCTTCTAACGAATGTTGCAGCTTCCAGAGTCTTACAATCGTTGAAACCTCCGGTTCATCGAAAATTTCATACAGTTCATGGCCGCATCCAGTCCACCATTGATCCCCAACTTGCTTCGCTCCTATTATTCGCCTCACGACCCGTCGCTCAAAGGGATCCAACATGTTTGCGGGTGCTTGGTTTAGGGTCCATGGTTCACACCCATAGCAAAATACAGGTCGTATCACAGATCTGTTTACTTAGAGCTTTGTTTCCTTATGTATACAGCTGGTCTTCAAGATTGTCAAAACTGAAACAAATATTTAATTTGCGAGCCGTATTCGTCGATGTTCTTTGTCTCGTTCATTAGTGGTTCTCATTATTTTGGTGCCTAAATATACAAATTTGTTCACATAGTTGATACTGTATTCACCAAGTGTGATATTTTGGGCATATGAGATACTTTTCTTTGACTGTGCCATGAGCTCGGTTTTATCCTCATTGATTTATAGCCCTACTAGTTTTGCTTCGCTGTCGAGTTTCCGGAGAAGTTCTTTGGCGGTTGTCATTTAGCTCGACTTTTATAGTAATGTACCTCTTGTATTGGGTGATAACTTGTTCAGGACATACTCCAAAGCCAAATTGAATAGCAATGGGGCCAGCCCATCTCCCTGTTTAGTCCTATATTTATGTCAAAGGCGTCGGTAAGTTGGTTATTGATGCGAACTTCGGAGGTCGTCGACGTCATTGTCATTTTGGTAAGATGGACTAATATGGCTGTGATACCAAAGCAAAGCATTATTTGGTACAGTACGTTATGGTTAATACTGTCATATGCTTTCTTAAAGCCAACGAAAATTTGGTATACGTCTATGTTCAACTCCGATCATTTCTCAAGTACCTGCTTGACAGTGAACAATTCCTTCATCAGCGATGAAGTTGCCGATACCATCACGACAGAACGTGGTTTTGGACTGATAACCTCGTTTCAGGCTTGTCACTAATTTGTATACTTATTTTGTATTGTTGTTTGCTAAACTTGCATCGATACTTCTCAAGTAGTCGTCATTGTATTTACATTTGTTGGTTCTTATTATCTTATTCGCTACTCTTTTGAGATTTTCATTGCACGTCTGGTTCTTTTTGTCTAATGCGTTCTGACACTCATCATAGAACGAATTAGTTCTTTTGCGACACCCTTGATTTTTAAACGTCTGTTCTGCCATGGTTTAAATTGGCGTTTTCGCTTTTACCCAGAGCTCGTTGCTTGTTTCAGCAGTCTCCGTGAAATTTTTGCCGCAGGCACCGTTTGGAGTCTTTTGATGTCGAAGTTCTGAAAAGGGCTGGTCTTCGCTGAATACTTCTTTGACATACAACGTTGATTGGTTAAATTGATCAAGTAATGAACTGACTTACGATTAACTCCTCAGTATGTACGGACGTCAAATATGCTCGAGGCCCAACATTGTTTGATCAGAACATGTTCGATCTAGTTTTATGTGTTGCCATTTGGTGATACTCAGGTAATTTTATGAATGCGTCGATGTTGGAAGCAAGCCAATTCTTTGGTTAGATTTCCGCGACATGCAAAGTCAATCAGGCACTCAACATAATCATTCATTCCATCGTGGAGGCTTTATCCTCCAGTCGTTCCCCGATGAGATAGCTCATTACCAACCGTAGCGTTGAAGTCACCCAGAACTATTAGTGTGTTGTTTGTTGTAGAATGTTCCTTTCATTTCCTTCAGTCAGAGAGTGTACGTTATCAGCCAAATTATCAAGAATTGTGCTTTATTTCGGATCGCACGCGACCGTCTATTGATTGCCTTAAAATCAATAACGTGTGATTCAAACTCCCTATTCACAATGTAGGCTACTCTGAATTCTCGCTTTCCAGTAGGCTTCCCAATCTTGAATAATGAGTGCGATCTCACATCTTGAATACCATTTCCAGTCCAATTCATTTCCTGGATTGCCAATACTTTTAATTTATATTGACTGGCCTGTTGTAAAAGGTCCTTAGCAGCGCCAAAGTAGTTGATTGATCTGACATTCTACAAGCCAATGCCATAGAATTTCGTCACGAGGTCATTGCCGTATACCCAATCCATTCCGATGCTCTGTTGCAGGTTTCGAAACAATGTAGGGTTAAGCAGGGACGGGGAGTTAGCACATATCCTAACCTTCATTCGGGTGGCGTGATTATTACTTTCAATGCTATTATTAGGCATGGAAAACTACCCTTCACCCATTTACGTCACAACAAAGGACGTGTAGGTAGGAGTTAGCAGCAGAGCTGCAGATATATTTACACTTATTGGCATTTCTCAGTATTAAATGCCCCAGCATTGGGGAACCAGGAAACCAAATGTGTGACCCCGATGCTAGTTACTACTATTTCTTCGTGGGATTTAGGATGAGGAATCATGGAAGCTTTAGGTGGGGGTAATTCCTTTCTCAACCAGGCTTGGGACTGTCGTCGGTGGGGTTTGTTTTAGGTAAATTTCTCGAGAGAAATTTACCTATTGCGGAGAGTATCTTATATATATATATATATATATATATATATATATATATATATATATATATATATATATATATATATATATATAAAAAATTTTAACAGTACCCTAAAAAATTATAAAATTGCGACTTGTCTGTCTGTCCGTCCGTCCATTTGTTCGTGTGTCATAACAAGTTTTCTCGCAAACCACATGAGCTAGAATGAGGAAGTTTTCTACGTAGGTCAAAAGTGGTGCCTCTTGAAATTTGCAGTGCAAGAAAATATTTTAAGGTATTTCAGGGGGTCTCCCCATACAGGGGGGTGACTTAACATTTTTTTTTTATTTCTGTAGCCCTCTAGCAGTCAAGTTTCTCAACAGATTCCGGTCAAACTTGAAATTATAAGTTACTAAGGCAAGTTAATTTAATTTAATTATGCAAAACGAATGACAAATAAAAAATTCAAAAATTTACAGCTTAATATTTTTAGCAGCCGTTTTCAATAAAAATCAAAATGGTGGCCCTGATAGATCATAAAAAAAATTGAAAATGCATATATATTAATGGCAACGCAAGTGCTGATTGAACTTTCATGGAAATCTTTTGAAATTACCTATTTGAGCTATTTAAGCCTTTGTGTGGAAACCACTGTGAAATGTGTAAACAGCAAATTTGAGAAGGGTGAATCCTGTATTTATATGCTTACAACAATTTATTATCCGCCGATTTTCAATACGTAATCCATACGTGTACAACTCAATTTAATTAGCAAAATATTTGCGCCTCTATAAAGGGTCTCTAAATACGAACGCCGGCAGATTCTTTTTATGTTAATAAATACCCATGTTGTACTACGAAAATTGCAGTAAGAAGTCTAGGAGTAGGCAAGCCAAATTCTTTTTCGAAACCTTACGCTACATACGAGAAATTTACCTTTCCGGCTGGTGCTGCCAACAGGAATATTTTTAGTTAGTGAAATACGGTCTTCAACTATGAATCCTCTATAATATCTCCTGGCTTTTTCCTTGGTAACCAATGTTTTATCGTTTCTGCCGTTGAATTATAGAGCCGGTATTACGAAAAGTTTCCGCTTCTCGATAATGTTTTTCCAAGCTTTGCGTCTTTCTCTTCTCAAATTATTTTTATCAATAATCGGCATATTTGTTTCATGTAAAATAATAAAAGCTATGGCGGCAGCTGTTCTGTCAGACTTTCCAAACCAGTCGCAGATTTGAGATAAAGTCGAGTAGTTCATAAAAACAGAATATTCTTGGTTTAGCTTTTTTATTGTTTTTGGTTGAACATTTTTGCATTCGGCTAATGAATCATACGCTGTGGTAGAAAAGCTTTTAATGACTAGTTCTACGCTAGGCTAAATATTTGTATTCGTTTGTTTATGAACACTTTTAGGGCATCTCCTGTTTGAGTTTTCGTTCTACAGTTTTTTGACTCTGTTGCTGTGCAGCCATGTCTGTGTTACTGATAAACATTTTTCTAGAAGACCTTTGAATAATGAGAAAGCTTTGTTCATTGGATGGAACCTTCTTTCCCTTTGGGCAATAGCATTTGTTAAAATCAAGGCACTTGGAGGAAGAAATATCAAATAAATTTTGCTGGCAGCGAGGAGTTCTTTCCATTGCTTTTCATCTTGGGATGGGATTTTAATAAGCCTTTAAACTAAACTTAAACTTAATAAGGTAAGTTTTAAGCATTTGTTGCACTCTTATATTTTATATTGTTGGCATCTATGCTTTTCACCATATGCTTTCAGTTTTTTCGACCACAAAATTCACACTTTCTTCAAAATTTGGTTCCTTTTTAGTATTTTCGATAATTTGTCCATTTGTAGCATTTCGTTACTTCTTCATAAATTGAAGCAAATTATCTTGAAAATCATTCGTATTACCAACTGAAAAGAACATGTTGTGAGTTCCATTCGCAACTCGTTTGATTCAGTCTTTTTGTTGCGTTGTACCTAGCTAGAAGAAAGGAGTGTGACTAAGAGTTTTTAAATAAAACTGAAAAGCCATTATTTTCAGCTGCCATAAAGTTAACGCGGGCCAGGTAAATAGTCAATTAATTGAAATACTTAATCAACCATAATTTTGCGATAATTCATATGCGAGTATATACATATATACAGGATGCGGCAGCATAACTTCCTTTTTTGAAATGCCCGCCCTTAAAGTGCTAACTGTTATAGCGCGGCGCTAGTAGTCTCATTCGAGAGAGGTGATTTTAAAGTTTTGCTCATCCCTTGGTTAGTCGCTATCATGCGTTGGAACAGTGCGGAGCGTGCATTTACCGTTGAAGCGCTGAAAATTTGTTTTG
>OZ017739.1:175346800-175374300 GCA_963969285.1 Odontomyia ornata | reverse complement strand
ACTTGGACTTACAACAGCTTGATTACTTAAACAAACGTAAACAAAACGACCTATTTCTAAAAAGAATCCTAACAAGTGATGAACAATGGATTGTTTACGATAACTTTATCTGAAAACGACCATACACCAAGTAAGATGAGCCCCCACAATGGACGTTGAAAACCAATATTCACCAAAAGAAGATTATACTTTCTGTGTTTAGGGATCACAAGGGTATTGTCTACTTTGAGTTGCTTCCAAGAAACAAAACTAGTGATTCAAATGTCTGTTGTCAACTATTGAAATTGAATGGAGAAATCAACGAAAGGTGCCCTGAACTAGCCAATCGCAAGGGCGTGATGTTCTATGATGATAACGGAAGACTCTATACCTCTTTGATAACCCGTCAAATGGGTTGTTTATCAAGGAGGAGCTCAATTGGGAACTGATGCCACATCTACCCTATAGTCCTGAGTTAGCATCATTAGCCCAGTCATATTAGGGCTTTCACCTCGGAATGAAACATAATAAGCTGCAAATTGGTATGAACCTTTGTTTTGTCATTCTAAATGTTGTCTCAAAAGTCACAATCGTTATCGTGTCCGCGTCTCAAGATATTCAAGGTCAAAGGTCACAAAAATCGGTTTTTCGCGAATATCTGGCTTCCTATCGGTTAAATGAGATTTGCATTTATTATAAAAGTTGTAGGCTATAAAATTCCCTACAACTTTTGTTTAAACTTTTTTTTCATACGACCAACCGTTTTGAAGGTAGAGCGCGAAGAGTGCACATCGTACAGTCATATACGGCCTAATGCAAGGTCAAGCGTGAGTTATGGTTATCAGTACGTTATAAAGTCAATTATTTACTTGGAAATTATAATTATTAAACAATGCCTATTATTTATGTACTAACTTTTAATTATTTATATTTAATTAAAGTAAGTAACTTGATTATTTATATATAATTATTCATATTTAACTATTTAAGTATAAAATATTATTAATTCTGGATTATATATTTTAGTTTTATTTTAAGTTAAAATGATAGTAAGAGTATATATTTTACACATATTTTTATTTATTATTAAATACGGCATAATATACATTTATCAAAATGTGAGTTCAAATATCAAAAGTATCTTTGTTGATTTTAATTGTAATGAAATTGGAAATGATTATCTTCTTCTTGTTCGTCGTCTTCTTCTTCTTGTCGCTCAAAAATGTTCGATTCATTGTCATCATCCTCATTATCTGTCATGTTCATCTCCAAACCTTCCAGAATATCGGGATCGTTATTTTAATTGGACGTACTCAGTCACATCATCAGGAAATTTTTTTGAAAAAAGTTGGCAAAGGCAATGTCAAAACACAAATATATTCTACTAAAAGTTTTGACCAATATCCTCGTACTAAAAAGCACATTTTATTTTTACACGCATTCAGTGGCTGTGACACGACTTCTGCGCTATTTAAAAAAGGAAAAAAACTGTTACTAGAGCATTGGAAAAAATTCCTGATTTAGATAAATTGGTGGAAGTATTTCAACAAGAAAACTGCCCAAAACAAACATTATTAGAAAATGGAGTGCGCATCTTGTTGGCATTATATAATGCTCCAAAATCTGAGGACAACATTGATCATTTCCGCTACACGCAATTCATCAAATTTACAAAACTAAATAAACCTGAACAACTGTCAACACTTCCACCAACAAGTGTAGCAGCTCATCAACACATAAAACGTGTCTACTACCAGATTCAAACGTGGTTAGGGAAGGACTTAGAACCTAAAGAATGGGGCTGGATGCTTGAAAATGAATGAAATCCTGGAGCCCATACGAACGTTATTACCTCCAGCACCAGCCGAACTACTAAACGTAATATTTTGCAATTGCAAAAATGGTTGTGGTTCCCGCTGTGGATGCAGAAAATCAGGGCTACAATGTTCTTTAGCTTGCGGCCAGTGCAACGGACAAGCTTGCCTCAACGCTTCACTGTATCCAAGTAATCCCGATGAAGAAAATACATATGATCCCGATATTCTGGAAGGTTTGGAGATGAACATGACAGATAATGAGGATGATGACAATGAATCGAACATTTTTGAGCGACAAGAAGAAGAAGACGACGAACAAGAAGAAGATAATTAGCTTCCATTTCCAATTTCATTACAATTAAAATCAACAAAGATACTTTTGATATTTGAACTCACATTTTGATAAATGTATATTATGCCGTATTTAATAATAAATAAAAATATGTGTAAAATATATACTCTTACTATCATTTTAACTTAAAATAAAACTAAAATATATAATCCAGAATTAATAATATTTTATACTTAAATAGTTAAATATGAATAATTATATATAAATAATCAAGTTACTTACTTTAATTAAATATAAATAATTAAAAGTTAGTACATAAATAATAGGCATTGTTTAATAATTATAATTTCCAAGTAAATAATTGACTTTATAACGTACTGATAACCATAACTCACGCTTGACCTTGCATTAGGCCGTATATGACTGTACGATGTGCACTCTTCGCGCTCTACCTTCAAAACGGTTGGTCGTATGAAAAAAAAGTTTAAACAAAAGTTGTAGGGAATTTTATAGCCTACAACTTTTATAATAAATGCAAATCTCATTTAACCGATAGGAAGCCAGATATTCGCGAAAAACCGATTTTTGTGACCTTTGACCTTGAATATCTTGAGACGCGGACACGATAACGATTGTGACTTTTGAGACAACATTTAGAATGACAAAACAAAGGTTCATACCAATTTGCAGCTTATTATCTTTCATTCCGAGGTTGACCACGTTTTTTACCTAATATGACTGGGCTACATCAAGATTTAATTTGTTTCACTCCCTTTAAAACCATTTGAATGGTTAAACAATCGATTCCGATCAGGCTATTAAAAATGAGCAGTTCTTTGTTTTTTTTCAGCTTACCGACAGATGACAAGAGATCATCTAACAAAATGGTCAATGTATAACTGATTAATGTTTGGTGTTACTATGATAAAATTTACTTTGAAAAAATTAGAAAAAACAACATTAATTATACAGCCCAATATTATGAACCGTGTAATTGTCGATAAACAAAACAACGTTGATATGAAGGCCCAAAAGAGAATGGCAGTCATAGTAGCGTTCGCTTTTTTTTCAACCAATCAGCGAATCTATCAGCAGTCATGCATGCCTTTTTATTATTTTGATAGTCAACAGGCAAAGCTCTTGAAGCACCTGGGGGTTTTTGATTTGCTAACTAAGAGAAGTGGCAGTTTTTTAGTTCCGAGCATGATTGCACACACAAGTACAGTGATCCGATCTATGCTTAATTTACCATCATGGCAAGACTAATCTTTGAATGTCCAGTCTTACCCGGAAGACATTTGAATAATAAGCCCGCTTCATCAGCATTGAAGATGTTATCGGGAAAATAAAAAACACTGTAAAACTGGAAGGTATTTAATCCAACGATTACATTTACTGCTGCCTACGTAATTGCTTTCTCTACAAACATTTTTGAAAATTACGTCATTTTGCCACTTAGAACTTTGTAACCATACATTATGCCAGAAAAATTATCAATATGGAGGTTAGTCGCAGATTCTTGGGCCTTCTCTTTAATCATTTGGCTACTTATTCGAATATTTTATTCCGTACCTGCCTTATCCATGTCGAGAGACATTTTTCAAGTTCAGGATACTCAGCTGATCGTATTTGTTTTAGTTTTCATTTTCCGTCAATACACTGGAAACGAATTTCCACTTTCATAATCCAATAAAGCTTTGAATTTATCCGCGGCTGTTAGTGAATTGCGTTTAAGTTTCAATATTTTTTCCACTCGTATTCATTCTGCATAGTCAAGGAAAATGCTGAGAAACAAAGAGCGTGCAAATTAAATTCAAGCGTTTGTAAACAAACGTGTTATTATATGTGCCAACCGGATAAATTGTATTATATATTCAGGCTATTGAACTCCAAAGACTTAATTCTTAAGATAAATATTGAAGAAATCTATGAAACCAAACCCAATCAAGGAGGTACTCCAATGCAAAAGTGTGTACATATACACATATATATATATATATATATATATATATATATATATATATATATATATATATATATATATATATATATATATATATATATATATATATATATAGTGAGTCACACCTTAACGTCAAGTTTTTCGCCCAACTTAATTTGATATTTCTTTGTTTCAGTATTCGGCAAATTCAACCATGAGGGGGTACACAATTGAACATCACTTTAAGGTTGTTGAAGCCTTATACGCAAATGGGCGTTCAAATCAAAAGGATTTCGTGCACTTCGTAATTTTTTTGGTCAGCATAACCGACCAAATGTGTCCACAATCGGGAGAATTGTGCGCAACTTTTAGCAAACCGGGTCTGTAGGAAATGCCAAATCACCTGTGCTTGCTTGCCCAGTTTGTTCTGCGGAAAACATTGCTGCTGTTCACGAGAGTGTGGCAGAAGAGCTGTCAACATCGACTCGTTGGCGTGCCCAACGATTGAATATCTCACGAACATCACTGATGCGAATTTTGAAGAAAGATTTGAATACACACGCTTACAGGGGTCAATTAACTCAAGAGCTGAAACCTACTGACCATTTCACGCGTCGGAAGTACGCCGAATGGTTGGTTGAATAAACAGAAGGGAATAGTGACTTTACAAAGAAAATCATGTTCAGCGACGAGGCACACTTTCACCTCAGTGGATTCGTTAACAAGCGGAATTGCCACAATTGGGCAAATAAAACCCATGAGTGATTGTTGAAAAGCCGATGCATCCACAAAGAGTGACTGTTTGGTGCGGTTTATAGGCTGATGGTGTCCTCGAGCCGTACTTTTACGAAAATGAGGACGGCGAGGCAATTGCCGTGAATGGTGTTCGCTATTGCGAGATGATAACGCATCTCTTGTGGCCAAAAGAGAGATTATGGACCTGGACGATATGTGGTTCCAACAGGGTGGTGCCACTTGCCACACAGCCAACAAAACAATGGCTCTTTTGCGCGAGAAGTTCAATGGCCGTGTTATCTCGCGTTGTGGCGATGTGAATTGGCCACCACGATCATGTGATTTGACACCGTTGAACTTCCTTCTCTGGAAATATTCAAAAGAAACAGTGTACATCAATAAGGCAAGAACAGTTCAAGAGCTAAAGGAGGAGATAATTCAGCACATTAACGACATTGAACCTCAATTATGTCTCAGAGCCATTAAAAATATGGACCATCTGATGCAAGTATTCCAACGTAGCCGTGGCAACCATTTGGGCGATATTTTGTTTCACACATAATTGTCATAGATCCTTCTATTGTCATAAAAATTATTAACACAATTCTCTGAAAACTTTTTGTCTAATGTACAATTAACATCGTGCGTTTTGGTTGGACCAATCCTTATGTATTTATATCTATATATATATATATATATATATATATATATATATATATATATATATATATATATATATATATATATTGTTACATGTACAAATAATTCTGCGAGCTACTCTCGCAATTGTTTTCACAACAATTAAGAACATCGACAAAACGAATTTACTCGAAACCACGAGAACCTAAGAAGCATAAACAACATCTGAAAGTGAGTCACTGCTCCATTCATTCACTGATGGAATGTTCCCGCTAATTCACCAATGTACGAGAACTGAGTTGAATGATTAGAGACCCTATATAAAGGCAAGCTGAATGAATGGGGCGATCATCATTTTTCAACCGCGAGAGTAAACACGGCGATAGTGTGTGGAGTGTGAATAGCGATCAAGTAATAGTGAAGTAATTTTAAAAGATAATTGCGATAGGAATTTTTGGACAAGTGGAAGTTTTAATTTTGAAAGTGAAAATCAAAATTAGTGAAAGTATTAAACTGATTATTGTGCATTTTTGTAATTAATAAACTCTTTTAATTTAATTTAAAAGACATTGCGTTTTCACTTTCCCGGAACATTAAAATTATTGGCCGCGAACCAGAAACACGCGACAGTGGTGTCAAGAAGTAAGAAAGAAAATTTTGGAAGTGAAATCGATTAAACATTTTTGAAGTGCACAATAGTGTAAATTAACGTGGAAACTGGTGGCAAAATAGCCAAAAAAAAAAATAAATCAAAATGCCAGGAAATTATCATCTAAAAATTGATCAATTGACCATATCGGAGCTCAACGAGGAGTTGGAACAGCGAAATCTGGCCACACAAGGTACAAAGGCCATATTGATTGCACGCTTGCGTGACGCAATCGAGTCGGAAGGCGTGAATCTGGATTCGGGTGAGCTCTCTGATGCGGAAAAAGGCGCAGAAGGTGGAGAAGTAGAAACACCAAAATCAAAGGAGCCAGAAACTGCGCTAATGCAAATGTTAATGCTGATATCATCCAGTCTAACTGCGAAGCTAAATGAAGGCAGACATCGCACAGAAGCTGGAGAAACAGTCAACTGATTTGAAGGCAGATTTGCAAAAACAGTCAACCGAAAAAGAAGCAGAGCTCAGTAGTCTCAAGAACCAAATTAAATGCGTCGAGGAAAAGGTATACCAGGTCGAGGAGAGAGTCAACCATGAGATCAGCCAGGTCGAGGAGAGAATCAACCATGAGATGGAAAACATGAAAAAAGAATTGGAAGCAGCGAAGGCAGTAGTAACCACCTCACCAGCCCCGCTTATAACCGCAGCGCAAAGCACATCCAGAAATGTGCAAGTACCAATATTCGATGGGCAAACGGTCTGGAGTATTTACACGACCCAGTTTGAAGCTGCCGCAAGGGCAAATCACTCGAATGAGCAGGAACGAGCAACTGCACTGATTCTTGCTCTAAGAGGCCCAGCTGCTGGGCTGTTGCAGACGATCCCCGTTGAAATGCACTCAAACCCGAATGCTATAATGAATGCGCTCGACATGCGTTATGGAGACGATCATCTAAAGCAGATTAACGGTCACAGCTAAGGCATCGGGTGCAGAAGTCTGGTGAAACCTTACAGCAGCTAGCCCAAGACATTGAGTGACTAGCACTTTTGGCTTACCCAGCCTACGACCCAGAACATCGAGATGATGCAGCGACAGAAGCATTTATCAGCGCACTAAAGGACCAGGAATTGCAACAAGACGTGCGTTTAGCTCAAAAGCAAACGGTTAAGGACGCATTGGCTTACAGCCTGAACTTTGAAGCAGCAAAAAATGTGACTCGTACCACTGCCCGGGTTCGTGAGGTAGTGACAGACGAGTGCAGGTGTGGGCGCGTAGAAATTGAGCGAGACCCGCATGTAAATGGTGCGCCTAGATGCTGGAACTGTGGAGAGAAGGGGCACCTGCAAAGAGACTGCAAGAAGCGAAGAAAACCGAGCTATTGTCCAGGGTGTGCAGCTAAGAGGAGATTCAGACCGAGTCAGGAGCCCAGAATGGAAGCCCTTCAAACAAAGGGGTCGGAGAACATGTAAGAGCCAACTTCGTGGGGCAGAGGTTGGCTAGGAGGATCGTCTCCCCAGCATCACCATCACCGTGTCAAGACTACATTGCGGAGATGCGGACTTATGCCTTCCGGGTCAAGTTGACGGAGAACACTGCACCATAACAATCGATACTGGTGCAACCCGATCGATTATCCGACCAGACCTAGTTAGACAGCAACAACTTCACAAGGGCAGGATTTTCTCACTACGAACAGCTACGGGAGAAACTGCACCTGTTCATGGAGAGGTCAACCTCCAGATACAGTTGGGAGACCTTGTGTTCCGACATAATTTTCTGGTCGCGAACATTATGGATAACTGCATTCTTGGAATGGATTTTCTGCGACCACATGGAATCACGTTGGATTTGGGCAAACGTGTATTGAAATGGCAGAATGTCGAAGTACTGATGGAGGATCCCAACGTCCAAATTCCCAAGATGAATGTAGTGGTATGTACTGACACTGATGTATCGAATTCTTCCGAAAGCATTGTATGGGCCAAGCTTGATGGTGACTCTGGAGACCACCGATCTTATCTGATAGAGCCAACGAAGACGTCCGCATTGCGCAGTTTGATTGTAGGACGAAGCCTTGTAAGATCTTTAAGGAACGGATATGTGCCGGTTAGAGTCCTTAACACCGCAGACTCAACCACGAGCATCAAAGCGGGAGAAGTCAACGGCAGCTGCCAGCCTGTTTCCACCATCACCTCTTTGGAAGCTACTCACGACCATCATTGGAAAAGGAGGCAAGACACAGACAAAGCCCGGGAATCCACTTCTGTAATATTGAAGCAGGTCAAATTGCCAGTGCAGCTATTCAAACGAGCCTCTGATCTGGTCACCAAGTACAGTGACATCTTCTCAACAAGCCCGGATGACCAAGGCCGAACGAGTTTGGTAACTCACGTCATAGACACACAGGGAGCCAAGCCGATTCGACAAGCACTGAGACGCCTCGCTATAGCCAAACAAGGAGAAGTGAGCGCGCTGATCTCGGACATGGAAAAACAAGGCGTTATTGAACCTTCTGTAAGTCCATGGGCCGCACCTGTAGTTCTAGTAAAGAAAAAGGATGGTAGTACTCGTTTTTGTGTCGACTATAGGCAGCTTAACGACGTCACTAAGAAAGATAGATACCCGCTCCCACGCATCGATGACATCATGGACACTTTAGCCGACGCCAAATGGTTTTCTACACTCAATCTCAAGAGTGGCTACTGGCAGGTAGAAATCGACAAGAAGAACCGAGAGAAGATCGCATTTTCAGTTGGAACTGGTATGTGGCAGGTTGTGGTGATGCCATTTGGGCTTTGCAATGCTCCAGGCACTTTCGAACGTCTGATGGAGTACGTGCTACGTGGTCTCACCTGGAAAACTTGCTTGGTGTACCTAGATGACATCATCGTCATCGGGAGAACGTTCAAAGAGCATGTGCGGATCTTAGAAGAGGTTTTCTCCCGATTGCGACGGGCGAATTTGAAACTTAGTCCCAACAAGTGTACCATTTTCGCAGCTGAAGTAAAATACCTGGGACATGTCGTATCAGCAGAAGGGGTTAAAACAGACCCTGAGAAAATTGAAGCCGTGAAATGCTGGCCAGCACCAAGCAACAAGCGCCAACTACGAAGTTTTCTGGGTCTGGCAACCTACTATCGAAGATTCGTCAAAGACTTTGCCAAAATAGCTAAGTGTCTTCATCAGTTAACCGAGAAAAATCGTCTGTATGTCTGAAATGAACAATGCCAGACAGCCTTTGAGACCCTGAAGGAGAAGCTGGGTAAATCACCCGTGCTGGCATGTCCGAAACCCGGAAAAATGTTTGTAGTTGACACCGATGCAAGCAACGGCGGTATTGGAGCTGTACTCTCCCAGCAGATGGATGGCGAAGAAAGAGTCCTCTCGTATTACAGTCGAGTTCTTTCAAAAAGTGAGAGGAACTACTGTGTGACCAGGAAGGAGCTATTGGCTATAATAGAGGCCACCAAGCAGTTCTACAAGTACCTATATGGCGAGAAATTTGTTCTTCGAACGGACCATGCATCATTGAGATGGCTGCTCAACTTCAAAAACCCCGAGGGACAAGTTGCGAGATGGATCGAAAGATTGCAGTCATACGACTACGAAATTGTTCATCGGAAGGGCGGAATTCATGGAAATGCTGACACCCTATCCCGCCATCTATGTCCAGCTAACTGCAAGCATTGCCAACGGATTGAGGAAAAGGAACCACCCGTTAATCTGCGATTGATAACGGCCGAATCCGATGAAGGTTGGTCATCGGAGGAGATTCGAAATACCCAGTTAGCCAATGAAGACATCGGACCATTGTTTGTATGGAAGGAAACAACTGGGCAGCCTGAGTGGAAAGACGTTTCAATGCATGGCGCAACCCCGAAAAGCTATTGGGCACAATGGAACTCTCTTCAGGTGGAGGGTGGCGTACTCAAGCGCAAATGGGAAACGGCGGATGGCAGCGCCTATAGGATGTAAACTATACTACCCAAATGCCGAATCCACGATGTGATTAAGGAAATGCATGAAGGATCCTCGGGAGGCCACCTTGGTGTTAACAAGACCTTAGCGAAATTGCGGGAGAGATTCTACTGGCTCCACGCTCGAGAAGACGTAGAGGACTGGTGTCGCAGATGCACAATTTGCGCTTCCGTCAAAGGTCCAAAGCGACGACTGAGAGGACAAATGCAAATCTATAACGTGGGGGTACCATTCGAAAGGATTGCTGTTGACATCGCAGGACCCTTTCCTGAATCTGAATGGGGAAATCGATACACGCTGGTTGTAGCCGATTATTTCAGCAAGTGGCCCGAGGTCTACCCCATTCCCAACCAGGAAGCAACTACTGTAGCTGAGCAGCTAGTGTTAAATTGGGTCAGTAGGTACGGCGAACTACATTCAGATCAAGGTCGAAACTTCGAATCTCTAGTTTTTAGCGAAATGTGCGAGCTGCTGGGAATACGGAAAACGAGGACAACACCAATGCATCCCCAATCCGATGGAATGGTCGAACGTTTCAACGGCACGCTCAATAAACACCTGGCCAAGATGGTTGACGAGAACCAAAGGGACTGGGACCGACACATTCCACTATTTTTGATGGCGTACAGAGCTGCCGAACATGCATCGACGGGCCAAGCCCCAGCTAAAGTCATTTTTGGGAAGACTATTCGTCTGCCGGCTGATATAAAGTTCGGAATACCCCCCGAGAAACCCCAAACGATCTCGGAGTACGCAAGTGAGCTGAGACAACAGTTGAACCAGATACATCGGACAGTGCGAAAACACCTCGAATCGGCTACTGACCGCATGAAAACCAGGTATGATCTAAAGGCTAATTCAACTGGCTTCCAGCAAGATGACTTGGTGTGGCTATATAACCCGCAACGGCGAAAGGGTAGGTCTCCAAAGTTGCAGCATAATTGGGAGGGACCATACCAAGTTACAAAGCGAATCAACGACGTCGTATACCGAATACAGGAACACCGTAAGCCGAGAGCCAAAATGAAAATCGTACATCTGGACCATCTTGCCCCATATTACACCCAGGGAGAATGGACTACAAATAGCGACACATCTTTTCGGGGCGAAAAGAACTGAGGTGGGGGCAGTGTTACATGTGCGAATAATTCTGTGAGCTACTGTCGCAATTCTTTTCACAGCAATTAAGAACATCGACAAAACGAATTTACTCGAAACCACGAGAACCTAACAAGCATGAGCAACATCTGAAAGTGAGTCACTGCTCCATTCATTCACTGATGGAATGTTCCCGCTAATTCACCAATGTACGAGAACTGAGTTGAATGATTAGATACCCTATATAAAGGCAAGCTGAATGAATGGGGGGATCATCATTTTTCAACCGCGAGAATAAACACGGCGATAGTGTGTGGAGTGTGAATAGCAATCAAGTAATAGTGAAGTAATTTTAAAAGACAATTGTGATAGGAATTTTTGGACAAGTGGAAGTTTTAGTTTTGAAAGTGAAAATCAAAATTAGTGAAAGTGTTAAACTGATTATTGTGCATTTTTGTAATTAATAAACTCTTTTAATTTAATTTAAAAGACATTGCGTTTTCACTTTCCCGGAACATTAAAATTATTGGCCGCGAACCAGAAACACGCGAGAATATATATATATATATATATATATATATATATATATATATATATATATATATATATATATATATATATATATATTGTCGCGTGTTATTGGTTCGCGGCCAATAATTTTAATGTTCCGGGAAAGTGAAAACGCAATGTCTTTTAATTTAAGTTAAAAGAGTTTATTTAATTGCACAATGATCAATCTACACTTTCACTAATTTTAATTTTCACTTAATTTTTAAATCTGACACTTGTCCATAAATTTCTTATCGCAATTGTCTTCTAAATCACTTCACTATTACAAAACACACCTTGCACTCAAACAATCAATTGTCTTTACTTCGCGTTCCACTATATCGCAGTTTTCTTATCGCGGTCGAATGAATGATCATTCCCCCATTCATTCAGCTCGCCTTTATATAGGGTCTCTACCTATTCACCCATTTCTCGTTTATTGGCGAATGTTCTAGCTGGTAGATTCGAGAAAATTAATGAATGGAGTGACGTCACTTGCAGATGTTGATCATGCTCGTTGGGTTCTCGTGGTTACGAGTGAATTCGTGTTCTTCATTGTTGTGAAAACAATTGCGACAGTAGCTCGCAGAATTATTTGTACATGTAACACTGCCCCCACCTCAGTTCTTTTCGCCCCGAAAAGATGTGTCGCCAGTTGTAGTCAATTCTCCCTGGGTGTAATATGGGGCAAGACGGTCCAGATGCACGATTTTCATTTTAGCTCTCGTCTTACGATGTTCTTGTATTCGGTATACGACGTCGTTGATTCGCTTTGTAACTCGGTATGGTCCCTCCCAATTATGTTGCAACTTTGGAGACCTACCCTTTCGCCGTTGCGGGTTATAAAGCCACACCAAGGCATCTTGCTGGAAGCCAGTAGAATTAGCCTTTAGATCATACCTGGTCTTCATGCGGTCAGTAGCCGATTCGAGGTGTTTTCGCACGGTCCGATGTATCTGGTTCAACCGTTGTCGTAGATCACTTGCGTACTCCGAGACCGTTTGGGGTTTCTCAGGGGGTGTTCCGAACTTTATATCGGCTGGCAAACGAACAGTCTTTCCAAAAATGTCTTTGGCTGGGGCTTGGCCCGTCGACGCATGTTCAGCGGCTCTATACGCCATCAAAAATAGTGGGATATGTCGGTCCCAGTCCCTTTGGTTCTCGTCAACCATTTTGGCAAGGTGTTTATTGAGCGTGCCGTTGAAACGTTCGACCATTCCATCGGATTGGGGATGCAGCGGTGTTGTCCTCGTTTTCCGTATTCCGAGCAGCTCGCACATTTCGCCAAAAACTAGTGACTCAAAGTTTCGGCCTTGATCCGAATGTAGTTCGCCAGGTACGCCGTACCTACTGACCCAATTTAACACTAGCTGTTCAGCTACAGTAGTTGCTTCCTGGTTGGGAATGGGGTAGACCTCGGGCCACTTGCTGAAATAATCGGCTACAACCAGCGTGTATCGATTTCTCCATTCAGATTCAGGAAAGGGTCCAGCGATGTCAACAGCAATCCTTTCAAACGGTACCCCTACGTTATAGGTTTGCATTTGTCCTCTCAGGCGTCGCTTTGGGCCTTTGACGGAAGCGCAAATTGTGCATCTGCGACACCAGTCCTCTACGTCTTCTCGAGCGTGGAGCCAGTAGAACCGTTCCCGCAATTTCGCTAAGGTCTTGTTAACACCAAAGTGGCCTCCCGAGGATCCTTCATGCATTTCCTTAACCACATCGTGGATTCGGCTTTTGGGTAGTATAGTTTGCATCCTATAGGAGCTGCCATCCGCCCATTTCCGCTTGAGTACACCACCCTCCACCTGAAGGGAGTTCCATTGTGCCCAATAGCTTTTCAGGGTTGCGCCATGCGTTGAAACGTCCTTCCACTCAGGTCGCCCAGTCGTCTCCTTCCATACGAGCAATGGTCCGATGTCTTCATCGGCTAGCTGGGCATTTCGAATCTCCTCCGATGACCAACCTTCATCGAATTCGGCCGTTATCAGTCGCAGATCAACGGGCGGCTCCTTTTCCTCAATCCCTCGGCAATGCTTGCAGTTAGCTGGACATGGGCGACGAGATAGGGCGTCAGCATTTCCATGAACTCCGCCCTTTCGATGAACAATTTCGTAGTCGTACGACTGCAATCTTTCGATCCATCTCGCAACTTGTCCCTCGGGGTTTTTGAAGTTAAGTAGCCATCTCAGCGATGCATGGTCCGTTCGAAGAACAAATTTCTGGCCATATAGGTACTTGTGGAACTGCTTGGTGGCCTCTATTATAGCCAATAGCTCCTTCCTGGTCACACAGTAGTTCCTCTCACTTTTTGAAAGAACTCGACTGTAATACGAGAGGACTCTTTCTTCGCCATTGATCTGCTGGGAGAGTACAGCTCCAATACCGCCGTTGCTTGCATCAGTGTCAACTACAAACATTTTTCCGGGTTTCGGATACGCCAGCACGGGTGATTCACACAGCTTTTCCTTCAGGGTCTCAAAGGCTGTCTGGCATTGTTCGTTCCAGACATACGGACGATTTTTCTCGGTTAACTGATGGAGACACTTAGCTATTTTGGCAAAGTCTTTGACGAACCTTCGATAGTAGGTTGCCAGACCCAGGAAACTTCGTAGTTGGCGCTTGTTGTTTGGCGATGGCCAGCTTTTCACGGGTTCAATCTTCTCAGTATCTGTTTTGACCCCTTCTGCTGATACGACATGTCCCAGGTATTTTACTTCAGCTGCGAAAAGAGTACACTTGTCGGGACTAAGTTTCAAATTTGCCAGTCGCAGTCTGGAGAAAACCTCTTCTAAGTTCCGCACATGCTCTTCGAACGTTCTCCCGATGACGATGATGTCATCTAGGTACACCAAGCAGGTTTTCCAGGTTAGACCACGTAGCACGTATTCCATCAAGCGTTCGAAAGTGGCTGGAGCATTGCAAAGCCCAAATGGCATCACCACAAACTGCCACAATCCGGTCCCAACTGAAAATGCGGTCTTCTCTCGGTCCTTCTTGTCGATTTCTACCTGCCAGTAGCCACTCTTGAGATCGAGTGTAGAAAACCATTTGGCGTCGGCTAAAGTGTCCATGATGTCATCGATGCGTGGGAGCGGGTAACTATCTTTCTTAGTGACGTCGTTGAGCTGCCTATAGTCGACACAAAAACGAGTACTACCATCCTTTTTCTTTACTAGAACTACAGGCGCGGCCCATGGACTGACAGAAGGTTCAATAACGCCTTGTTTTTCCATGTCCGAGATCAGCGCGCTCACTTCTCCTTGTTTGGCTATAGGGAGGCGTCTGGGTGCTTGTCGAATCGGCTTGGCTCCCTGTGTATCTATGACGTGAGTTACCAGACTCGTTCGGCCTTGGTCATCCGGGCTTGTTGAGAAGATGTCACTGTACTTGGTGACCAGATCAGAGGCTCGTTTGAATAGCTGCACCGGCAATTTGACTTGCTTTAATATTGCAGACGTGGATTCCCGGGCTTTGTCTGTGTCTTGCCCCCTTTTCCAATGATGGTTGTGAGAAGCTTCCAAAGAGGTGATGGTGGAAACAGGCTGGTTGCTGCCGATGACTTCTCCCGCTTTGATGCTCGTGGTTGAGTCTGCGGTGTTAAGGACTCTAACCGGCACATATCCGTTCCTTAAAGATCTTACAAGGCTTCGTCCTACAATCAAGCTGCGCAATGCGGATGTCTTCGTTGGCTCTATCAGATAAGATCGGTGGTCTTCAGAATCACCATCAAGCTTGGCCCATACAATGCTTTCGGAGGAATTCGGTACATCAGTGTCAGTACATACCACTACATTCATCTTGGGGATTTGGACGCTGGGATCCTCCATCAGTACTTCGACATTCTGCCATTTCAATACACGTTTGCCCAAGTCTAACGTGATTCCATGTGGTCGGAGAAAATCCATTCCGAGAATGCAGTCATCCATAATGTTCGCGACCAGAAAATTATGTCGGAACACAAGGTCTCCCAACTGTATCTGGAGGTTGACCTCTCCATGAACAGGTGCAGTTTCTCCCGTAGCTGTCCGTAGTGAGAAAATTCTGCCCTTGTGAAGTTGTTGCTGTCTAACTAGGTCTGGTCGGATAATCGATCGGGTAGCACCAGTGTCGATTGTTATGGTGCAGTGTTCTCCATCAATTTGACCCGGAAGGCATAAGTCCGCTTCTCCACGATGTAGTCTTGACACGGTGATGGTGGTGCTGGGGACGTCGATCCTCCTAGCCAACCTCTGCCCCACGAAGTTGGCTCTTACATGTTCTCCGACCCCTCTGTTTGAAGGGCTTCCATTCTGGGCTCCTGACTCGGTATGGATCTCCTCCTAGCTGCACACCCTGGACAATAGCTCGGTTTTCTTCACTTCTTGCAGTCTCTTTGCAAGTGCCCCTTCTCTCCGCAATTCCAGCATCTAGGCGCACCATTTACATGCGGGTCTCGCTCGATTTCCACGCGTTCACACCAGCACTCGTCTGTCACTACTTCACGAGCCCGGGCAGTGGTACGAGTCACATTTTTCGCTGCCTCAAAGTTCAGACTGTAAGCCAATGCGTCCTTAACCGTTTGCTTTTGAGCTAAACGCACGGCTTGTTGCAATTCCGGGTCCTTTAGTGCGCTGATGAATGCCTCTGTCGCTGCATCATCTCGATGTTCTGGGTCGTAGGCTGGGTAAGCCAAAAGTGCTAGTCGCTCAATGTCTTGGGCTAGCTGCTGTAGGGTTTCACCAGGCTTCTGCACCCGATGCCTTAGCTGTGACCGATAAATCTGCTTTAGATGATCATCTCCATAACGCATGTCGAGCGCATTCATTATAGCATTCGAGTTTGAGTGCAATTCAACGGGGATCGTCTGCAACAGCTCGGCAGCTGGGCCTCTTAGAGCAAGAATCAATCCAGTTGCTCGTTCCTGCTCATTCCAGTGATTTATGCGAGCGGCTGCTTCAAACTGGGTTTTGTAAATAGTCCAGACCGTTTGCCCATCGAATATTGGTGCTTGCACATTTCTGGATGTGCTTTGCGCTGCAGTTATAAGCGGGGCTGGTGAAATAGTTACTACTGCCTTCGCTGCTTCCAATTCTTTTTTCACTTTTTCCATCTCATGGTTCATTCTCTCTTCGACCTGGCTGACCTTTTCCTCGACCTGGTAAACCTTTTCCTCGACGCCTTTAATTTGTTTGTTCAGGCTGCCGAGCTCCGCTTTTATTTCGGTGGACTGTTTTTGAAAATCTGCCTTGATTTCGATCGCTTGTTGGTCTAGCTTCGCTGATTGTTCATTTAACTTCGCTGATTGTTCATCAAGCTTCGTAGTTAAATTGGATGACTGTTCATCTAGCTTCGCAGTCAGACTGGATGACATCAGCATTAACATTTGCATCAGCGCATTTTCTGGCTCCTTTGATTTGGGTGTTTCTACTTCTCCACCTTCTGCGCCTTTTTCCGCATCCGAGAGCTCACCCGAATCCAGATTCACGCCTTCCGACTCGATCGCGTCACGCAAGCGTGCAATCAGTATGGCCTTTGTACCTTGTGTGGCCAGATTCCGCTGTTCCAACTCCTCCTTGAGCTCCGATATGGTCAATTCATTAATTTTTAAGTTTAAACTTCGTGGCATTTTTAATGTTTCTTTAAATTTTACTATTGTGCACTATAAAAATGTTCAAATTTTCACTTTCAAAATTTTTCTTCCGCACTTCTTGACACCACTGTCGCGTGTTATTGGTTCGCGGCCAATAATTTTAATGTTCCGGGAAAGTGAAAACGCAATGTCTTTTAATTTAAGTTAAAAGAGTTTATTTAATTGCACAATGATCAATCTACACTTTCACTAATTTTAATTTTCACTTAATTTTTAAATCTAACACTTGTCCATAAATTTCTTATCGCAATTGTCTTCTAAATCACTTCACTATTACAAAACACACCTTGCACTCAAACAATCAATTGTCTTTACTTCGCGTTCCACTATATCGCAGTTTTCTTATCGCGGTCGAATGAATGATCATTCCCCCATTCATTCAGCTCGCCTTTATATAGGGTCTCTACCTATTCACCCATTTCTCGTTTATTGGCGAATGTTCTAGCTGGTAGATTCGAGAAAATTAATGAATGGAGTGACGTCACTTGCAGATGTTGATCATGCTCGTTGGGTTCTCGTGGTTACGAGTGAATTCGTGTTCTTCATTGTTGTGAAAACAATTGCGACAGTAGCTCGCAGAATTATTTGTACATGTAACAATATATATATATATATATATATATATATATATATATATATATATATATATATATATATATATATATATACATATATATAAAACAGCGCAATTGAAAAGTCCCCGGTCAAATGGGGCCGTTTTTTAACGATTTCATCCTTTAAACGATCCATTAATGCTATATAATAATCGCTGTTGATGATCTGGCCCTTTTGGAGGTAATCAATGAATATTATACCTTGCGCATCCCAGAATACTGATGCCATAACCTTGCCAGCTGACTGTTGTGTTTTTCTTCGCTTTGGATTCGGTTTATCGTGTGCAGTCCACACAGTTGACAGTCGATTGGACTCCGGAGTGAAATGATGGAGCCATGTTTCATCCATTGTCACATATAGACGCAAAAATTCAGGTTTATTGCACTTAAACTCTGCTGAGAATCATTAACACGTTTTTGCTTTTGCTCGATTGTGAGCTCGCGTGACACCCATTTTGCGCACAGCTTGCTCATGTACAACTATTCATGAATGCTATGATGAACACATTCAGATGATATCTTCATAATGTCTGCTATCTCGATCAACTTCACTTTACGGTCATTCAAAATAATTTGGTGAACTTTTTTGATGTTTTCGTCGGTGGCAGCCTCTTTTGGACGGCCACTGCGTTCGCCGTGTTCGGTGCTCATTTCACCACGTTTAAACTGAGCATACTAAGCAATGATGGTTGATTTTCCTGGTGCAGACCCCGGAAAACTCTTCATCGAGCCAAGATTTTGCTTCAACTGTATTTTTTCCCATCAAAAATAGATATTTTATCAGCACACGAAATTCTCACTGCGCAATATCTCACAAACTGTGTCATTTAGCTGAAGCGTAAACAACAACACTTTTTTTCACTCTGAAAATGTCAAATTTTGTGCCGAAGAAAGTGATTTTGCGGGGAATACTTCTTCATTGAAGAAAAAGGCTGCCAAAAGTCATCCTATTTTGGTGGAAGTGTATGGTGTGCATGCTCTAGCTGAGCGTGCGTGCCAGAAGTGGTTTGCACGGTTTAAAAGTGGCAATTTTGACTTGGAAGACGATGAACAGCCAGCCAAAAAAGTTAGAAGATCACGAATCGGAGACATTGCTCGATCAAGATCCATCCCAAACTTGCAAAATCACTTGGCGTTGCTCAACAAACCATTTCCGATCGGCTAAATGTAATTTTTCACAGTAAAGCTTCAATTTCGGGCCTCATATATATATATATATATATATATATATATATATATATATATATATATATATATATATAAATATATATATATATATATATATATATATATATATATATAATACACATATATATGTATATATAAATCTATATATATATATATATATATATATATATATATATGTATATATATATATATATATATATATATATATATATAAATATATATATATATATATATATATATATATATATATATATATATATATATAGATATATATATATATATATATATATATATATATATATATATATATATATATATATATATATATATATATATATATATATATATATATATTGACGCGTGTTATGGTTCGCGGCCAATAATTTTAATGTTCCGGGAAAGTGAAAACGTACTGTCTTTTAAATTAAGTGAAAAGAGTTTATTTACAAAGAATGCACAATCATGAATTACACTTTTTTACATATCGTATTCAAATCTAATTTTTACTGTCTGTCAAGTTTTTATTTCAACTGTCTATAACACCTCACTATTCATCAATATTGCCTTTACTTCGCGCTCCACTATATCGCAGTTTTACTATCGCGGTTGTACTATATCCCCCATTCATTCAGCTCGCCTTTATATAGGGTCTCCAGTCATTCAGTCCATCCACATTGGTGAAGGATCTGGAATGTTCGAACAATTCTGAATGGTGCAGTGGTGTCACTTTTAGATGTTGATCATGCTTGGTGGAATCTTTTGCTTTCGAGTACATTCGTTTATTGATCATGATGTTGCGAAAACAATTGCGACAATAGCTCACAGAATTATTTGCACATGTAACACTGCCCCCACCCCTGTTCTTTTCACCCCGAAAAGATGTGTTGCCAGTTGTGGTCAAGTCCCCCTGGGTGAAATATGGGGCAAGACGGTCTAGGTGCACGATTTACATTTTGGCTCTTGGCTTACGGTGTTTATGTATGCGATATACGACGTCGTTTATTTGCTTTGTAACTCGGTATGGTCCATCCCAATTATGCTACATCTTTGGAGACCTACCCTTCCTCCGTTGTGGGTTATATAGCCGCACCAAGTCATTTTGCTGGAAGCCAGTAGAATTTGCCTTTAGATCATACCTGGTCTTCAAGCGGTCAGTAGCCGATTCAAAGTGTTTTCACACTGTCCGGTGTATCTGGTTCAACCGTTGTCTTAGCTCACTTGCATGCTCCGAGATCATTTGGGGTTTCTCAGGGGGCATTCCGAACTATATATCAGCTGGCTGACGAATATTCTTTCCAAAAATGACTTTGGCTGGGGCTTGGCCCGTCGATGCATTTTTGGCAGCTCTGTACGCCATCCAAAATAGTTGAATGTGTCGGTCCCAGTTCCTTTGGTTCTCGTCAACGATCTTGGCCAGGTGTTTATTGAGTGTGCCGTTGAAACGTTCGACCATTCCATCAAATTGGGGATGCAGCGGTGTTGTCCTCGTTTTCCGTATTCCCAGTAGCTCGCACATTTCGTTAAAAACCAGCGACTCAAAGTTTCGACCTTGATATGATTGTAGTTCACACGGTACGCCCTACCTACTGACCCAATGTAACACTAGCTGTTCCGCTACAAGAGTTACTTCATGGTTGAGAATGGGGTAGACCTCGGGCCACTTGCTAAAATAATTGGCCACAACCAGCGTGTATCGATTTCTCCATTCGGATTCAGGAACAGCAATCTTTTCAAATGAACAATCATCAAAGTGAGACCAGAAGCTGGACTAGCAAGCATTCCAGATCAAGGCAGACATCACACAAAAGCTGGAGGAGCAATAAACGAAGCTAGATAAACATGCACCCAAAATCAAGGCAGACTTCACACCGAAGCTGAAGAAACAGGCAACTGATTTAAAGTCAGATTTGCAAAAACAGTCTACCGAAATGAAAGCGGAGCTAGAAAGTCTCAACAACTAAATTAAATGCGTCGAGGAAAAGGTCAACCAGGTCGAGGAGAAAATCAACCATTAGATGGAAAAAGTGAAAAATAAATTGGAACCAGCGAAGGCAGTAGTAACCACCTCACCGGCCCCGCTTACAAACGCAGCGCAAAGCTCATCCATAAATGTGGAAGCAACAAAATTCGACGGACAAACGATCGGAAGCACTTACAAAATCCAGTTTGAAGCCGCCACTAGGACAATTCACTGGAATGAGCAGAAACGGGTGACTGCATCAATTCTCGCTCTAAGAAGCTTAGCTGCTGAGCTTTTACACACTATCCCCGTTGAGTTTCACTCGAACCTGGCTGCTATAATGAATGCTCTCAACATGCGTTATGGAGGGGATCATCTGAAGCAGGTTTATCGGTCACAGCTACGGCATCGGATGCAAAAGACTGGCGAAAGCTTACAGCAGCTAGCCCAAGTCATTGAACGACTGGCGCTTTTGGCTTACCCAGCTTACGATCTAGAACATTGAGATGACGCAGCAACGGAAGCGTTCATCAACGCATTAGAAGACCATGAATTGCAACAAGCCGTGCGTTTAGCTCAAAAGCAAACATTTAAGGACGCATTTGCTTAAAGTTTGAACTTTGAGGCAGGGGAAAATGTGACTCGTATCACTGCCCGGGCTCGCGAGGTAGTGACAGACGAGTGCAGGTATGAGCGCGTGAAAACTGAGCGAGAGACGCAGGTTAGATGGTGCACCTCGATGATGGAATTGCGGAGAGAAGGGGCACCTGCAAAGAGACTGCAAGAAGCGAAGAAAACAGAGCTATTGATTAGAGTGGGGGAGATCCAGGCCGGCTCAGGAGCCTAGAATGGAAGGGCATCAAACTGAAGGGGCCAACTTCGTCGGGTGGACGTTGGCTAGGAGGATCGACGTCCACAGCATCCCCATCACCGTGTCAAGACTACATCGTGGAGAAGCAGACTTATGCCTTCCGGGTCAAGCTGACGAAGATTATTGCACCATAACAAGCGACACTGCCGCAACCCGATCGATTATCCAGCCAGACGTAGTCAGACCACAACTTCTTCACAAGGGCGGAGTTCCTGGAAATGCTGACGCCCTATCTCGACATCCATGTCCTGCTAACGGCAAGCATTGCCGACGAATGGAGGGAAAGGAGCCGATCGTTGATCTGCAAGTGATAACGGCGGAATTCGATTAAGGTTGGTCATCGGAGGAGATTCGAAATGCCCAGTTAGCCGATGAAGACATCGGACCATTGCTCGTATGGAAGGAGGGAACTGGGCGAGCTGAGTGGGAGGTCGTTTCAATGCATAGCGCCCCCCTGGGCACAATGGAACTCCCTTCAGGTGGATGGTGACGTACTCAAGCGTAAATGGGAAACGGTGGATGGCAGCTACTATAGGATGCAAACTATACTTCCCATAAGCCGAATCCACGATGTGGTTAATGAAATGCACGAAGGATCCTCGGGAGGCCACCTTGGTGTTGACATGACCTTGGCGAAATTGCGGGAAACGTTCTACTGGCTCCATGCTCCAGAAGACGAAGAGGACTGGTGTCGCAGATGCACAATTTGCGCTTCCGTCAAAGGTCCAAAGCGACGACTGAGAGGACAAGTGCAAACCTATAACGTGGGGGTACCATTTGACAGGATTGCTGTTGACATCGCAGGATCCTTTCCTGAATCTGATTGGGGTAATCGATACACGCTGGTTGTGGCCGATTATATAAACAAGTGGCCCGAGGTCTACCCCATTCTCAACCAGGAAGCAACTACCGTAGCCGAACAGCTAGTGTTAAATTGGGTCAGTAGGTAGGAAAATGAGGACAACACCGCTGCATCCCCAATCCGATGAAATGGTCGAATGTTTCAACGGCACACTCAATAAACACCTGGCCAAGATTGTTGACGAGAACCAAAGGGACTGGGACCGACACATCCCACTATTTTTGATGGCGTACAGAGCTGTCGAACATGCATCGACGGGCCAAGCCCCAGCCAAAGTCATTTTTTGGAGAGACTTTTCGTCAGCCAGCTGATATAAAGTTCGGAACACCTCCTAAGAAACCCCGAACCATCTCGGAGAACGCAAGTGAGCTAAGACAACGGTTGAACCAGATACATCGGACAGTGCGAAAACACCTCGAATCTGCTACTGACTGCTTGAAGACCAGGTATGATCTAAAGGCAAATTCTACTGGCTTCCAGCAATGACTTGGTGTGGCTATATAACCCACAGCGGTGGAAGGGTAGGTCTCCAAAGTTGCAGCATAATTGGGAGGGACCATATCGGGCTCTAAAGCGAATCAACGACGCCGTATATTGCATACAGGGACACCATAAGCCGAGAGCCAAAATGAAAATCGTGCACCTGGACCGTCTTGCCCCATATTACACCCAGGGAGAATGGACTACAACTGGTGACACATCTTTTCGGGGTGAAAAGAACTGAGGTGGGGGCAGCGTTACATATACAACTAAATCTGCGAGCTACTGTCGCAATTGTTTTTAAAACCATTAAGAAAGTCATGATCAACAAAAGAATGTACTCGAAAACCCACCAAGCATGATCAACATCTAAAAGTGACGTCACTGCCCCATTCAGTATTGCTCGAATATTCCAAGTAGTTCGCCAATGTACGAGAAATGGATTGAATGGCTAGAGACCCTATATAAAGGCGAGCTGAATGAATGGGGAGATTATTACAACCGCGATGGGGTAAAACTGCAATAGTGTGGAGTGCAAACTAAAAGCGATATTGATTGTGAAGTGATAGACAGTTGAAGAAACATTTATAGACAAGTTGTAAAATACTGAAATGAATTATTGTGCATTCTTAGTAAATAACACGCGACAATATATATATATATATATATATATATATATATATATATATATACTCGTATATATATATATATATATATATATATATATATATATATAATGTACATATGAATAGATATGTGGATATATATATATATATATATATATATATATATATATATATACATATATATATATATATATATATATATATATATATATATATATATATATATATATATATATATATATATATATATATATATATAAAATCCTTATAGCTTTTCTGTTGATATGACAAATGATATATTTTTCACCTTAAGCCAGAGGCAAATATAAATCATTTAATCGATGTTACCAGGGGCCACTATGTGGGGGTAGGCGCTGAAAGGGGATTGATGCGAATGGAATGCATATAAATTGAGGTTCAATTGTTAGAAATACTGTCAAGATCCCCTTGGGGCCTTTTAATTGTAAACTGATGGAGCTAAATAGTTAGAAATGAAAATAAATAGGATGAGACTACGAGATTAGTGGTTTTTACATTCCTTGGAAGATCACCATTTGGTTATAAAATTGGCGGAGTGATAGTTTTTCGGAATGTTTTTTCACTAGAAAAAATGCCTTTTATTCAAGTATTCTTCTGTTATACATATAATTAGTAGTCTCTAATGATAAGTGTTCTTCATACATTTGTTCATCTTCATCTACAAGCATTTCAAGCAAGATTCTGTTTTGAGGTCTTTGTTAAAAATTTTTTCACAAAAAGCTACTAGTTTCGCGACCTGTTTGTCCGTCTGTCCGTCTGCCCGTCTGTCCGTGCGTCACAGCTAGTTTCCTCAGAAACTATAGAAGCTAGAATGCACGAACTTTGTGAAACGGTCAGAAGTGATGGTCTATCAAAAGCTAAGGTCTTACCAAAAATTTAAAAAAAAATTTAAGGGAGTCGCTTATCATCAGGAATTAGCCCTTATGAAATTTTTTTTTGATCAAAGGTGGTCGAGTGGGGTATCAAATGAAAGATCTTGACTAGAACTTTTAGAATCTAAAAAATAAAAAATCATTTTATGATTAAGGGAGTCCAAACGCAGGCAAAATGTACCAAAAATTGGCAGCGATCGGTTGGAACAAGTTGTTGGCTTGCATAAATAAACAATGCAATGTTGTACATAAGGTAAAACTTCACTAGCGTTGGCTTCACACAATGTACATTTAAAAAGCTCAAAGATAGACAACTTTCTACTGTTTAAAATGTCAAGTGCACTATTCACTATACGTTTAAACTCTGTTAATGGTTCGGCTCCTTAAAATTCTGGTAAATCAAAGACATCTTCGCAAAAGTCTAGTGTATTAGCGTAGCTAGTTTGAAGTTATTTTTTTTCTTGGTAAAATAAATACATACTGTTTCATTCCCATATTCGTGCTGTGCTTCGTGAAGGATTTGATATTATTCTCAAATCAAAACCCTGTGATTTCATAGCACTTATATTTTGATATACTTCATCAAATGTTATAGCAATGATATTAACACCACAGTTACTTAGTTTTTCTAATGTAAATCGAATTATGTTTGATTTTTGACCTCCGCGTTAGGATGTTATGGGGAAAAACTAATTGATACTTTCCATGACCTGTTAAGAACTACTACCATCTTGGGTGGCTAATAACTCATTTCTGCCACCGTCTCCCATATCTACATAGCCATATAACTTCTCTCCATCCCAATCTGCATCTCGTCATAGACAAAGGTAACTACTAGTCTGTCCCCATTTTTAGTTGCTTCTCCACAGGCGTTTTTTATTGCATGAAGTGCTTCATTTGCAAGGTCAGGAGAGCAATCTATACGCCAATACCATTGCAAAATAGTTTTGGGATGCGGCAGGCAGTTATCAAACATTTCTCTAAGATAAGCATAGTCTTTAGGTGACAGGAAGTGTTAATTGAGTGCGAAAAACCTGATGTTTTCATTGTATTGTCTGTCAACCACGCTATATTTTACATTTCTTAGGTAACGATATAGAAAGTCTTTCGTCGGTCCGGCAATGTCCGCTAAAATACTCTTTAAATCATTGTAAAGAACATTTTTTTGTTTCAGCTCATTGAGCACTGTTTCGATCTGTACGATTCGTTTGCGTTGTCTGAAAACTTTTTGATGGTTTTAAAATGTTGTCCCTATTTCTGATGCATTTCCTTAACTTTTTTAATTTAGCCTTTTTAATAAGCACTTTTCACATAGACCACTATCAGTTTCAGTCGAAGTTTGAAGACATTCACTCATCCTTAACTTGCTTTCTGTTTTGTCTACATAAATTTTAGAGTTTTTGTTAGAGTTATCCTTTTATGATGTCAAAACTTAACCTTTGCAACAGAGCAACTACCAGGTTTTATTAAGAAGAAGCGAACATAGTTAGGAATAATAGAATTTACTCAAAGCATTCAGTAATGTAGCTCAAGAACAAACAAAGCAGTTGGGTCGACAGATCTACGCTCATGTCAGAAGGTTTTTGCACCCAACTGCTCTGAAAGCAGTCACCAGCCACTAATAAAGTCAAAGAAGTACGTCAAAGAGATGTGTACGTTTAAAAGACAATCCATTGTTTCTCTATTTACAATGGTCGCCATTTTGTTGCCAAATAGAACAAATCACTCAAATCATGAATTTCCAAAAATACACAAATTTTTCGTGTATTTCTCCTCCCTGTGCGCCCCTCAAAGCAAACAATTTCAGTTTAAGATCTGTTTGAAAAGCTCTCATCAAGACCTTACATTTGATACCGATATCGGCTACCTTCGATGACATTTATTTGGGGGGCCACTCCCCTATATGGGGAGGCCCCCTTAAATACCTTATTAATTTTTTTGCTGTAGAACTTTGAAGAGAGTACCACTTTACACCTACCTACAAAATTTGGTGTTTTTAGCGGACAGGACGCGATTTCAGTAGGGTTTTGTAAAACAGGTAATAAAAATTACAACAAGACCTTCCTAGCCTACATTAAAGCGTGAAAGGAGTGTTTGATATTTGTTGTAGAGAAGTATTAATACGAGTATTGCTTTATAGCTGTTAAAGAAAGATGTTGACTTGCATTATATGTTGCTTGGAGAACTTTTGTAATATTTTAAAGCCAATAGCCACAGAAATCCAAAAAAGCAAACATTCTGAAACAACAAACGCTGCGCTATAAGTTCACAGGCTTGGTTATTCAACCCACAAGTTTTTTGTAAGAAAGATAATTGAAGTTAATACTTTTACTGTGCCTGATGTAGTGCTTGGGCTTTCGGACTGGTATGGTGGTTGGCAAGAAAATCAAAATAAATCAAAATGAATGAATGAACAATATGTAACCTTGTTTGTATTACGGAGCTAATCTTTCTTTAGCAACTTTAAAGCATTTAACTGAAGATTGGACCCGAGGGAAGCATCTGGAAATTATAATATTCTGTGAAACAGTTACAAAATGCAGCTTTCATACTATATGGCTAATATCGTATACCGATGAGGTGTCGATTTATATTTGGTGCATGTTAAATACAAAAGAGACGCACTTTAAAACTGCGAGTAGTCATTTGTTCATAGGTGCATTTAAGATACTTCACTCTAACAATTTTGGCATTGCTTAAATGATATATGTCTGGCGATTCT
>OZ017739.1:175334300-175336800 GCA_963969285.1 Odontomyia ornata | reverse complement strand
CTTCATCGGCTAACTGGGCATTTCGAATCTCCTCCAATGACCAACCTTCATCGAATTCCGTCGATATCACTTGCAGATCAACGATCGGCTCCTTTTCCTCAATTCGTCGGCAATGCTTGCAGTTAGCTGGATATGGATGACGAGATAGGGCGTCAGTATTTTCGTGAACTTCACCCTTCCGATAGACTATTTCGTAGTTTGATGAATGCAATCTTTCGATCCATTTCGCAACTTGTCCCTCGGGGTTAAGTAGCCCTCTCAGCGATGCATGGTCTGTTCCAAGAACAAATTTCTGGCCATATAGGTACTTGTGGAACTGCTTGGTGGTCTCTATTATAGCCAAACGTTCCTTCCTGGTCACGCAGTAGTTCCTCTCTTTTTTTGAGAGAATTCGACTCTAATACGAGAGGACTCTTTCTTCGCCATCGATCTGCTGGGAGAGGATAGCTCCAATACCGCCGTTGCTCACATCGGTGTCAACTATAAACTTTTTTTCGAGTTTTGGATACGCCAGCACAGATGATTCACACAGCATCTACTTCAAGGTCTCAACGGCTGCCTAGCATTGTTCATTTCGGACAGACGGATGATTTTTCTCAGTTAGCTGATGGAGATACTTGGCTATTTTGGCAAAATCTTTGACGAATCTTCGATAGTATGTCGCCAGACCCAGAAAACTTCTTAGTTGGCGCTTGTTGTTTGGTGTTGGCCAGCCTTTCACGGCTTCAATTTTCTCAGGGTCTGCTTTAACCCCTTCTACTGATACGATGTATCCCAGGTATTTTACTTCCAAAATCTAGTGTTCCGGGAAAATGAAAGCGCACTGTCTTTTGAATTAAGTTAAAAGAGTTTATTTGCTAAGAATGCCCAATCATCAAGTTCACTATCTTTACAAAAATTAATTAAAATGTTATTTTTCATTTGTCTTTAAATTTTTATTTCAACTGTCATAACCATCCATCAATATCGCCTTTAATTCGCACCCCACACTTATCACAGTTCTTCCAATCGTGGTTTTACCATTCCTCCCCATTTATTCAGCTCGGCTTTACTCGTATATAGGGTCTCTAGTCATTCAATCCATTTCTCGTACATAAGCGAATGTTCTTGCGAGAACTTCCTGGAATATTCGAGCAATTCTGAATACCCCGCAGTGACGTCACTTTCCGCTATTGATCATGCTTGGTCAGTTCTTGTGCTTTCGAGTACATTCATTTATTGATCATGTTGTCATTAATAGTTGCGACAACAATTACGACAGTAGCTCGCAGAATTGTTTGAGCATGTAACAGTATACATTAATGTTTATGATCTGGCTCATAAAATCATTATTAAAGTATATTCGCTGCGTTACACTGAAATATTTTTTTATCGTGATTCAAAGTTTGAAATATTAGCATTAAACTGAAAAATTTATCTGCTCTTGGAAAGCACTGTAATAATTCAAATACAAATTAATTCTTAAATAATGAACAATATACTTACTATATCTTGATTACGTGTGTAGAAAGTTGAGGCATGACCACCAATCATCAATGGATTTTCCTAGCGCAGAGAAAATCTATATCGAAGCAAAATTTCAAACTAAATATTCGACTTCCAAAAATCCCCGTTGACAGCACCAGCCGGGAAAGTAAATTTCTCGTATGTAGCGTAAGATTTTGGAAAAGAATTTGGCTTGCGTACTACTAAACTTCTTACTGCAATTTTCATAACACCACATGGGTATTTATTGACATGAAAAGAATCTGCTGACGTTTGTTTTTAAAGACCCTTTATAGAGGCACAAATATTTTGCTCATTCTATTGAGTTGCACATTTATGGATCACATATTGAAATCGACAGATAATAAATTGTTATAAACATATAAATACAGGTGTTGTCCTTCTCACATTTGCTTCTCGGCTTAAATAGCTCAAGTAGATGATTTCAAAAGATTTCCATGAAAGTTTAAACAGCACTTGCGTTGCTATTAATATAAATATTTTCAATTCTTTTTTGAACCATCACGACCCACCATTTTGAATTTTCATTGAAAACGGTTGCTTAAAATATTAAGCTGTAAATTTTCGACTTTTTCATTTGTCATCCGATTTACATAATATTTTTGCAGGTTAAATTAGCTTGCTTTAATAACATATAATTTCAAATTTCATTGGAATCTGTTGAGAAACTTGGCTGCTAGAGGGCTACAGAAATAAAAAAATGTAAGTCGCCCCCCTGTATGGGGAGGCCGTCCTTAAACACTTTAAATATTTTCTTGCACGGCAAATTTCGAGAGGCACCACTTTTGACCTACGTAGAAAATTTCCTCATTCTAGCTCACGTGGTTTTCAAGGAAACTTACTGTGACGCACGAACAAACGGACGAATGGACGGACAGATAGACAAGTCACGATTTCATAATTTTTAGGGCATTGTAAAAATATTTTAACAATATCCTAAAATTGGTCTGCTTTATAAATACTTCCAAGTTAAGTTATTTAAAACGTTTCCATG
>OZ017739.1:175319300-175329300 GCA_963969285.1 Odontomyia ornata | reverse complement strand
TCGAAAAAATTTGGCTTGTCTGGAAATTGGAACTTTCAAACATTTGAGGCTGTGCAGGCCGGGTTCCGAACTTGATGTCAGCTGGCAAGTGTAGCGTGTTTTCGAATATGACTTTTGCCGGTGCTTCATTCGTTGATGCATGTTTTGGGGTCCAATATGCGATCAAGAACAGCAGGATGTGTCGATCCCAGTCCGTCTGGTTTTCATCCACCATTTTTGCCAAATGTTTGTTGGGTGTGTCATTGAATCGTTCAACCATTCCATCAGATTGGGGGTGAAGTAGTGTTGTCCTTGTTTTTCGTATTTCTAACAACTCACACATTTCGCTGAAAACTTGAGAATCATAGTTCCGCCCTTGGTCTGAATGAAGCTCGCGAGGTACGCCGTATCAGCTAACCCACTGTAACACGATCTGTTTGGCCACAGTTGTTGCTTCCTGATTGGGAATTGGGTAGACCTCCGGCCATTTGCTGAAGTAATCGGCCACGACCAGTATATAACAATTCCCCCAATCAGATTCCGGGAACTGTCCGGCAATATCCACTGTGATTTTCTCAAAAGGCACGCCTACGTTATACGCATGCGTTTGTCCTCGCAGCCTTCGCTTTGGGCCTTTGACGGAGGCACATGTCATGCATTTACAGCACCAGTCTTCCACATCTTCTCGAGCGTGAAGCCAATAGAATCTTTCTTGCACTTTTGCTAGGGTTTTATTTACGAGAAGTAGGCCACCTGATGCCCCTTCGTGCATTTATTGTACGACTTCTTGGACTTCAGTATATGGGAGCTGCGCTCCGCGGTTTCCCATTTCCGCTTGAGTACGCCACCTTCTACCTAGAGGGAATTCCACTGAGCCCCATAGCTTTTCAAAACAGCTCCTGGTGCTGAAACATCCTTCCATTCTGGCCTTCCGGTTGTCTCCTTCCATAGCAGTAGATCCCGAGTATCTTCATCAGCCAGCTGAGCATCCCGAATCCTTTTTGGTGACCCTCCTTTGCCAGGTTCAGTCCTTATGGCCCTTGCTTCCACACTTGATTCTTTGTCTTTAGCTCGCTGACAATGCTTACAATTCGTTGCGCAAGGGCGGCGAGATAAGGCATCAGCATTTCCATGGACACCTCCTTTCCGATGAATTATCTCGTAGTCGTAGGACTGCAGCCATTCGATCCACCTAGTGACTTGTCCTTCGGGGTTCTTGAAGTTCAGCAGCCATCTCAGCGACGCGTGGTCCGTTCAAAGGACAAATTTCTGTCCAAACAGATATTTGTGGAACTATTTGGTAGCTTTGATTACGGCCAGCAGTTCTTCCCTGGTCTTGCAATAGTTCCTTTCGCTTTTCGAAAGAACCCGGCAGTGGTATGAAAGGACTTTTTCTTCGCCATCAACCTGCTGTGATAGTACGGCTCCAACCCCACTATTGCTCACGTCGGTATCAACTACGAAGGTTTTCCCAGGCTTCGGGTACGCCAGCACGGGTGATTTACACAGCTTCTCCTTCAGCAGTTCAAAGGCTGCCTGACATTGTTCAGTTCACACGTATGGACAATTCTTCTCAGTTAGCTGATGGAATCTTCGATAATAAGTCGCCAAACCCAGAAAACTTCGCAATTGTTGTTTGTTGCTTGGAGTTGGCCAGCTTTTAACAGCACCTATTTTCTCAGGGTCCATTTTCAGCCTTCCGCTATGACGACGTGTCCCAGATATTTAACTTCAGCTGCAAACAGGTTGCATTTATCGGGGCTGAGTTTCAGATTCGCTTGCCGCAGTCTCGAGAAAACCTCTTCCAAATTCCTCATATGCTCCTCGAATGTTTTCCAGATGAAAATGATGTCGTCCAAGTATACCAGGCAAGTCTTCCAGCTTAACCCTCGCAGAACATACTCCATCAGGCGTTCAAACGTAGCAGGAGCATTGCAGAGTCCAAACGGCATCACTGTGAATTGCCATAATCCGGTTCCAACCGAGAATGCGGTTTTCTCTCGGTCCTGTATGTCGATTTCTACCTACCAATATCCGCTTTTAAGGTCGAGGGTAGAAAACCCTTTTCGCGTTGGCCAAAGTATCCATAATGTCTTCAATTCCTGGAAGCGGGTAGCTGTCTTTCTTCGTGACATCGTTTAGCTGCCTATAATCAACGCAAAAGCAGTGCTTCCGTCCTTTTTCTTCACTAGGACGACTGGTGAAGCCCAAGGGCTAAGGCTGATTTCTCCATGTCCGAAATCAATTGGCTAACTTCTCCTTGTTTTGCTAAAAGGAGTCGTCTTGGTGCTTGTCGACTCAGCTTGGCTCCCTGCGAATCTATCCTGTGAGTCACCATGTTCGTTCGCCCTTGGTCATCTGGGCCCGTGGAGAAAATGTTCCAATACTTTTTTTGTGGTAGGGAGGTGAATGCTATTTATGCACAGAGTGTGGGACTCCCATGCGCGACTGGACTACCCACCAAACACCTCCCCTGTCAACCTGAGAACCCAGCCTGGAGCCGTTTGACACATTACTTCGGGCCAGGTCTCGTTTTGTTACGCTGTGGGGTGCCTTCAAGCTGGGGAGTCCCTTTCCTAGCGGGAGGGGAGAGGGAAGAGGAAATGCCAGAAGAGCGATTCCCCAGCCCCAGCGCCCCCAACTGCTGTGAGTCCCTTTTATATTTTAGGACTGCCCGAGCATAATGTGCCACCTGGTTCCATTTGTCAACCGATTCGAGCATCAACTATATTATCCGGGGTGAGCTCTCACGTCTTCCTGTAGAGTTCCCTTCGCAGCCTGACCCATTTTGTACACGCAAAAATGAGTGACAGGCTTGTCCCCCTCTCCTGGGCAAAACCGACAATCGGGAGACCGTGACTTACCGATCTTGTGCAGGTAAGACTGACCAAGGATAGATCCCTGGGCAACACCCGATGTAATTTCCATCCTTCGTTGGCCCTGTGTCGTGTCGTAGAGCAGGCTTCGGTCCTTTAGGTAGTTCCCCAAAAGCCGCATTAGATATTCTGGAACTTGAAAATAGTTTTCCAGCGTGTCCAGAATATCCACCCATCTAGCGGAGTTGAAGGCATTCCTGACGTCAAGTGTCACCAACAGGACGATCCGTCGCTTGGTGCGACTATATGCCTCTGCCTTTTGGACCGCGTTCACCACCTCTGCAATCGCATCAATGGTAGAACGTACTGCCGAGGAGATAGGTCGTGCACGAATCGCGTCCATCTTTTCCGCGTCATGTATACAAGGCTTCCGTAGGGCAACAAGTTTCCCCATGACCAGATTGTAGCCAAGGCCCCACGGATCCTTGTTCACACTGTCCACTAGGTCTTGTCAGCAGCAAGCCTTGCTACTGTTGATCAGTTTGCGAAGGCATTTCCTGGCCGACTTATAAGCTGCCACCTGGTTGCATGCCTCGTCACGGTTCCGTGCCCGTTGAGCCTCACGCCGAAGCTTGTGACACTCCCTCCGCTTTTCAGCAATTTCAGTAGACCACCAGTACACTGGGGGCTTGCCGTGCCGGGGTCCTCGACGGGGCATAGAAGCACAGCAAGTAGTCGTAATGATGCTCATAGTAGAGTTCACCACGTCTTGAGCTGCCAGTTCTTCCGTTCCCTCCGAAGCTCCCTGCAGCGGCTCGCCTGCTGTGAGCACCTTGACGAATCTTATGGCGTTCATTCTTCCGATGTTCCATCCAGTTGTAGATGGCCGAGAGCACGGACGTCGGGAGACAGCATCACTTATATCAAGCAGAATGCACTGATGATCACTGACTGAGTAGTCCTCTAATACTTTCCAGTTTTGTATCCTCCGTACTAAGGACTCCGAGGCGAATGTCACGTCCGGTATGGTTCTCTCACAGCCAATACGGCGGAAAGTCGGCGCATTTCCGGAGTTTAGTACGACGAGGGCCGTCCTGGCCGCCATTTCCAGGATTCGTTTTCCCCGCGGATCCGTCCGAGGCATGCCCCATTCGATTGCTTTAGCGTTGAAGTCGCCCCCAACGAGCACTTTACCCTCTGCGTTCGAGAAAGCGCCCTCCAGAGCATTAAGCTTGGCTTGGAAAGATGATATCGGCTCGTTAGGCGTTAGGTAGACACTAAAGAAGGTGATCCCTGAGCACCGAACCCACACAAAACCATCCCCCTATCCACAACTCTCCGCTTGAAAGTCACTGTTCCGAACCCAGATAGCGGCAGTACCAGTTTCATCAGAGTACCATAATGCAGGACTTTTATTATGGTGTTGCTCACTCAGCAGCAAGAAGTCGGCTTTCATGTCCCTCGCAAACTACTCAAGCAGATTTTGAGCGGTTGAACTGCGGCGTAGGTTTAGCTGCAGGATGCGGGTCATCGAAGCTCTGATTTTGCCTTGGCTAGGGCTTCCTGGAACACCCGGATTTTCTTGATCCCAAGATGTGTCCAAAATCAAGTTTTGGATCAGCATCCTTGCAAAGAATACAGTGTGCCTCCTTCGTACACTCTTTTCTTTTATGTCCCGTTTCGCCGCATTTGTAACATAAGGAACTCCTATCGGGTGCTTTGCATACTTGTGTGGTGTGACTATAACCAAGGCATTTGAAACATTGAAGAGGCGTTGCTCTTCGCCGTATCCTACAGACAACCCACCCAATTCGTACTTTGCCCTTATTTAGGAATTGTTCGGCGTCCTTTTCGGTCAAGTCAACTATGGCCATGCGTTGTCCCCTGTTGTTTTCTGGTGTCAGTCTCGCTTTGATCCTTCCCACGCTAGGGAACTCCTTTTTGATGGCCTCTTCTACCTCGGCCAGATCCGTCACGCAGTCAATGTCTCGTATTTCGATCGTTGCCATCGGCTCGAGCGGGGTTGTAGTTACGCTTTTGCCGAGGACTTTCTTTACTGCGTCACAAAGTGCATCTTTATTGCCGGCTTCTGCTCCGTATTCGACCAGTATGTGGCCCGACCGCGTTGGTCGTACTACTTTAATGATAGTATTGGTGTCTTTGGGCCTTACGTTTCCCCTGATGTCCCGCAGTACCTCCGCGTATGATTGGCCATCTCGGGGCCTTACAAGCAGTGCCTGCTGCCGGGGTCTTTGCCGGGGCTTCTGCCTCTCCTGCTTTGCATCAGGTCCTTATTGTGATTGGGCGTCCGTACGAACTTTACTTTCTGGCTTTTTTTGAAGGAGTTTTTTTGCGGCTTTCTTCGCTTCTTTTGTAAGCACTGTCTGGAACCCATGATCTAGTGCTCCACGCCCTTCAAGTGCCTCTTCCTTCCTTCTTTTATCCCGACTTCCTTTGATTGGGCTAGACGCCATTCTTTTATTGACGTTTAATGGTGAAGCTATCTGCGTGTCGCCTTTAGATTTCGCCCCAAGCGCCTCTTTAGCCTTCTCTTCATCTTCGGCCCTTAATCAGCTCCTCCGATAGTGCCCTATGGGATCAAGGAGCTCCTTTAGTTCAAGGAGCCCCACATTTGCTGCTTCGCTGATTTTTGGGGAGTCGCATGCAGCTTGTATTCTTTTCATAACATCTCCCGCTTTTTGAAGTAGTCTTTCTTCTTCGTATCGCTGGGCCGCAATTATACCTTGCAACCATCTTTGGGAGAGGTTATCGCGTTCCGTTTCCGAGTGCAGTACTTCCGCCACATTTTCAACTTTGGCGGTGCATTCACGCGGTATCTGGTCCCTCTTTGCTTTCAGTGCCGTAATCTCCTCATTGGCTTCTGGATTTTTCGTTGCAATGTCGGGATTTGCGACCCTTGCATCGGTCGCTTCGGTAAACGCTCAAACACCTGAATTATCCTGCAGAGTTTCCCGTTTTTTTTAATAGGACGCTCGGGCGTTTGCATCATTTTTTTGCTGCGTCCAAACGCCGCAGGAATCTCAGTCTGTATTCTCCGTTTTTCGTCCGTCTTCACTGTCGTTGTGTTAGTCTTCGTTTTTGTCGTTGTTAGTACCGCTCGCGATGTACTGTTGACATCGTGGCTGCAACGGCTGGTTGCGTCTTCGTTATTATTTTTCGTTTCTTTTTCTGGGTATTTGTGGTCTTTTGATTTTGTTTTTGTTTGCTCCAGTTTTGTTGGGTCCCCCCTCGGAGCCGCTATCTCCGTTCGTGTGTGTATTCGCCTTTTTGGTCCCATGGTTATCTTTGCAGAGCAGGGAGGCCATGCGAGGGTTGGCACAAGCCCTTATGGGGACAAGTGCTCAGAGCCAGACCAGCGCTAATCGGGAGTCCGTCTCAACCGAACCTACACCACCAACCCAATGGTGCGAGCTTCGAACGTACTCCGAGGCCTACCAAGGTTTTACCGGGACGGAGACGGTATGATAGTTGAATTGGAGCCGTTCACTCACGAGTTTCACCTCGGCGCTACTGTGCAAAGCAACTAGGTCCAAACCATCACATCCGCCAGCCCAAAGCGTCAATTCCAGTTCGTTGTCCAAAGCGTAGCCCAGATCCAATCAGAGTCGTTACCTGTCATCCCAGGAGGGAATCTCACGGCGCTCCCCATATCCTCGGGTCCGTGCGGGCGGCGCTTCCAAAAGAATGCCAGCCTGCAAGAGTGCTCTTGTCGACCGGCATTCCAGCTGCAGGAATTTCCTCGGGTACGTGGGGGCGGAACTCCCCAAAGAATGCTAGCCTCCAAGAGTGCTCTTGTCGACCGGCATTCCCCTTGTGGACCAGTACCTTGTGACTAGCTGAGAGGCTTCCTTGTAGAGTTCTGGCGATAGCTGGTTTAGCTTGATGATTGCTGAAACCAACTTGTGAGCTTTGCTGGCCGATAGTTTTCGATTTTGGCTGTCCTTTGTTTCATTCTCCAATGATGTTACGGCGGAGACAGGCTGGCAACTCCCAATTACATCCCCGATTTTGATGCTTGAGATGGAGTCTGCGGTGTTTGGGACTCTAACCGGCACGAATCCGTTTTTGTTTGGTGTAGCGAGGCTCCGCCCGACTGTCAAATTGCGAAGCGCCGTGGTCCTCGTTGGCTCAACCAGGTAGGATCGGTGGTCTCCAGAAACACCATCAAGTGTGGCCCATACGATTCTCTCGGACGACTGTGGCTCCTCTGTGTCAGCGCTTGCTACGATATTCACCTTGAATGTTTTCGCTGCTCAGTTTTCCATCAAGACTTCAACGTTTCGCCATTTCATCACACGTTTGCCCAAATCCAATGTGAAACCATGCGGTCGCAAGAAATCCATCCCCAATATGCAGTCGTCCGTGATACGTGCGACCAAAAATCCATGTCGAAAGAAGAGGTCTCCTATTTTGACGTTAAGACTGATTTCTCCATGAATTGATGCTGTCTCGCCAGTAGTGTTCGTAACAAAGTAGCCCTACTCTTGCAGATTAAGTGTCGCTGTACCGAATCTGGCCGAAGAATGAATCTGGTCGCGCCAGTGTCAATGGTTAGAGTGCAGGTTTCACATTCAATTTGTCCTGGAATGCATAAGTCCGCTTCTGCGCGATGTAGTCTTGACACGGTCCTGGTGGTGCTGGGGACGTCGATCCTTCCAGCCAACTTCCATCTCCGGTAAGATTAAAAACACCCATGATAGGTCAAAAGCTGGGTCAGATAGAAGTCAGACTCACCATAACTTCGATTACCCACGGTTTGACATCCGGGATGAGGCGTGCAGTCCACCTACTTTTGTGCAATTCACCTAAGGCTGCTGCCATTAGTTGAGTAAGCGCTGTTCCTCCCCGATGGCAAACACCTCCTTCGCGTCCTCGTTTCGACGCTTGTAAATAGCGTGGTTCTCTCTAGTAAGGAGAGTAACGGGCCCAATAACTCTCAAAGATCAAAGACTGTTGGATACAAAGATGCAGTCTTCAGTGCTCCTCTCCTACAGTCATCTTGATGGGCCGGGTCCCCCTAGGTTGGCCATAAGTCGACTCAGAGCCAATACTCCCAAAGCAGCCTTCTCAGCCGTTGCCCTGATTTGCTCAGAGGAAGTCATTTTTGAGTCAATCAGTAGCCTATAGATTCTCCTTTTGGTCAGGATGACCACCTTGGTTTTCTCCGTTGCTAAATTGAATTCACGAGCAGTCATCCAGTCTCTAACACAGCTGATTAGCCTATCTAGCCTTAATAGATATTCTGAAACTAGGAAAGGGGTTTTCCAGGCTATCTAGAATATCCACCCATATAGCAAATTTGAAAGAATTCCTCACATTAAATGTCACCAAAGGACGATCCGTCTCTTTGTCTGGCTATATGTCTCTGCCTTATGGACTACACTGACCACCTCTGCTATCGCATCAAGGGTGGAGCGTCCCGCAGGGGGTATGCCGGTCGACAAGTGCACTCTTGGAGGCTAGCATTCTTTGGGGAGTTCCGCCCCCACGTACCCGAGGAAATTCCTGCAGCTGGAATGCCGGTCGACAAGAGCACTCTTGAAGGTTAGCATTCTTTTGAGAGCGCCGCCCCCACGGACTCGAGGACATGGGGAGCGCCGTGAGCTTCCCTCCTGGGATGACAGGTAACGACTCTGATTGGATCTGGGCTACGCTTTGGACAACGAACTGGAATTGACGCTTTGGGCTGGCGGATGTGATGGTTTGGACCTAGTTGCTTTGAACAGTAGCGCCGAGTTGAAACTCGTGTGTGAACGGCTCCAATTCAACTATCATACCGTCTCCATCCCGGTAAAACTTTGGCAGGCCTCGGAGTACGTTCGAAGCTCGCACCATTGGGTTGGTGGTGTAGGTTCGGTTGAGACAGACTCCCGATTAGCGCTGGTCTGGCTCTGAGCACTTGTTCCCATAAGGGCTTGTGCCAACCCTCGCATGGTCTCCCTGCTCTGCAAAGATAACCTTGGGATCAAAAAGGCGACTACACATACGAACGGAGATAGCGGCTCCAAGGGGGGACCCAACAAAACTGGAGCAAACAAAATCAAAAAACAAAAAACATCCAAAAAAAGAAACAAAAAATAATAACAACGACGACGCAACCAGCGATTGCAGCCACGATGCCAACAGTACATCGAAAGCGGTACTAACCACGACACAAGCGAAGAATAACACAATGACAGTGAAGGCAGACGAAAAATGGAGAATAGCAGACAGTCCGGTTCAGACTGAGATTTTCGCGGCGTTTGGGTGTAGCAAAAAAATGATGCGAGTATCCTATTAAGGAAAAGTGGGAAACTCTGCAGGACGCTTCACGTGTTCGAGCCTCGGAAGAAGATAATATAAAGAGCACCGAAAATTCGATTGTCACTGCTGCGATCGTTACCGAAGCGACCGATGCTAGGGTCGCGAATCCCGACATTGCAACGAAAAATCCAGAAGCCGATAAGGAGATTGCGACAGGAAAAGCAACGAGTGACCAGACCCCGCGTGATTGCGTTGCCAACGTCGAAAATGTGGCAGAAATACTGCACTTGGAGACGGAACTCCATAACCTCTCCCAAGGATACAATTGCCGCCCAGCGATACGAAGAAGAAAGGCTACTTCGAAAAGCGGGAGATGTTCTGAAAAGAATACAATCTGCATGCAATTCCCCAAAAATCAGCGAAGCAGCAAATGTGGGGCTCCTTGAACTAGAGGAGCTCCTAGATCGCATAGGGCACTATCGGAGGAGCTGGTTAAGGGCTAAAGAGGCTCTCGCGGTGAAATCTAAAGGCGAAACGCAGATAGCTCCACCATCAAAATTCAATGAAAGAATGGCGTCTAGCCCAATCGAAGGAGATCGGGATAAAAGAAGGAAGGAAGTGGCACTTGAAGGACGTGGAGCACCAGATCATAGGTTGCAGACAGTGCTTACAAAAGGAGCGAAGACAGCCGCTAAGAAACTCCTTCAAAAAAGCCAGAAAGTAAAGTTCGCACGGACGCCCATTTACAAAAAGGACCTGATACAAAACAGGAGAGGCAGACGCCCCGACAAAGACCCCGGCAGCAGGCACTGCTCGTAAAGCTCCAAGATGGCCGATCCTACGCGGAGGTACTGCGGGACATCAGGGGAAACGTAAGGCCCGACGACACCAATACTACCATTAAAGTAGTACGACCAACGCGGTCGGACCACATACTGGTC
>OZ017739.1:175286800-175314300 GCA_963969285.1 Odontomyia ornata | reverse complement strand
ATCTCCGGCAACTAAACTGCAAAACTATCCACAGAATGTCACATAAAATTTTTTCATAAGACAATTCATTACCTATCTCCGCACAAAATCCCGTTGACGTGCGGAGATTCATTCACAAAATATAGTTGAAAAATAGCCAAAATATTTTTATTGATTGGTTTAAAGTACTAGAACTTGAATAAATTAAAAACTTTGTCACAAAATCATCACGCCACCTTGCCATCTGGCCCGTACCTTCCGCTATCTGACGTCCACTCCCAGAGAAAACTGAAGTAGGATGGGAAGTCATACGGTGGCGCATTGCGTATGTAGTAGTCGCCTAGTAATGGTCATGTGTGTGGTAGTGACGTCTGCTACCGTATGGCTTCCCATCGAACGTTAACGACTGACTAATAATCGCCTTGGCATAGGGCCGATTCATTACAGGGCAGTGTCCACGATGCCAACCAGGCATGGGGAGACTGAAGGACACGATGCTCAGCCATAATCTGGGGAGTACCTGTATGACGGAAGGAAGATGTCGTGTGACGCGTGGACGGCTAACTTTCCCGTGGCATGTTCTAGCAAGAAAAGTCGCTGTGAGATTTTGAGCCCAGGTGAAGGTGAGCGATGCTAATCATAACATAACAGCAGGGGACAACGGAGAGAAGAAAAAACGAGGACTTCTCTGATGGCGCTCTTCACCGTCTTAGGTCCTTGGCACGGTAGGCTCCCAGTTCTTTCGTCGACACATCCGCAATGAGATATCGCGTTGAACATAAAACTTGTAGGACCCAACACTTCACGAATTCTTGTTCAGTTAACTTTGTAGTGCCGGATCGCATCACTCTGCCTGAAATTCCGTGGTAGATTTCGTCGCCTGCCTTGAAGCCAGAAGGATGAGATCGCAGCTTGTAATGCTCCTCCCAAGCCCATCTACTAACTTCAATCTTCTCCCGAGTTTCGCGTGCGGCTCCAGAGCCACTATTGGGTCTTCAAAACATTTTAACTGCCGCAATAACCGGTACGAGTTACCGTGGCAGATCATGTACTGGCCGAACACGACAAAATATAGGGAGATGCCTGTGTAGTGTGGTATGATGAGCGCAGAGCACAGGTGATGGCGGAAACCCTGTGATCCCAATCCTTCTCATCCGGCTGAACATAGGCACAAATGGTGGCCACGATGGTATGGTTCAGCCGCTCTGACGCATTTGCTTGAGGGGAATAGACGGCGATCCGCTGGTGAGTAATACCATACTTGATAATGTGTCCAGTACCACGTGTTGGCTTCCTTTCCGGTGTCAAATCGTGAAGTCAAACGCCTGTAATTTCAAGCCCCATCTGGCCAAACGGCCGTGGAGATCAGTTTGGCTCATCAGCCGTTTCAGAGGCGCATGATCCGTGACGATATCAAAGGGATGTCCCTCCACATATACTCGAAAGCGTTTCACCACCAACACAGCTGCCAGGCATTCCTGCTTCGAGACCATGTAATTTCGCTGGGCCGGGTTCAACTCGTGAGACATAAAGGCTATAGGCCTCTCCTCGCCGTCTTACGCAACCTGTACTAAGACTCCTCCCACCTCATGTTGACTCGCGTCACATTGAATTGATAACTTTTTACCAAAGTCCAGCCTGTGCAGTACGGGGGCTGTTGTCAGACGCTTCTTTAGCTCTTCAAAGGACTTACGTCCCTTACGCAGCACGTCGGTCAAATGTGTGGTGATGGTTGCGTAGTCACGTACGAATCGTTGGTACCATCCGCATACGAGTAAACCTAGGAATCGGCGTAATTGCTTGGTGGTCTTGTGTAGTGGAAAAGCATCAATCGCATGTGTCTTATCCGGGTCTGTCTTGATGTGGCCATCACCAATGATACTTCACCTCCGTCATTACGAACTAACACTTCTGTATGTTGATGGTTAACTCTGCCTCCCGGATGTGCAAAGTCACTTCCTGAAGCAGGTTGATCTCTTCGTCAAAGGTATCGGTTATAAGCAATAGGTCGTCCAAATATATGACAACTTGGTGCGGTAAATGCGGTGGTATCACCAAATCCATAAGGCACGTCATTGTTTGAGGGGCCTTACACAGTCCGAATGGCATGGTCACAAATTGATACAGCAGGCAACCTGGGGCCGTGAAGGCTGTTTTCTCCTTTGAGCCTCCTTTGAGGGTCTAACGGGATTTGCCAGAAAGTGTCTTTGAGGTCCAAGCTCGTAATGTGATGGGCTTTAGGCAATCGGCTCAAGTTGCCCTCAATCAACGGTGGAGGGTTTGCGTCCTTAACAGTGACGGCATTCAAACGTCTGGCATCCAAGCTTAGCCGGACTTTGTTCGGCTTGACAACAAAATTGACCGGGGAAACCCATGCGCTCTGTGATTCTTCGATCACGCCTAGCGCTAGCATTCGATCAACATCGGCATATATCGACTTTTACTTCGCCGGAGATATGGCAAAATGTCTCTGCTTTATGGGTTTGACATCCCCGGCGGTTCTGCCGAGACCTTCCTTCTCACGCATTGGAAAAGCGGATATAGCCGAGTCAAGTCGCAGTTATTGATTCACGTCCAGTGCATGTCGTAGTGAGTTGGGATCGCGTCATGGAGAGTGGCGACGGAATCAAGTATCGTGCTGGAAATAGTGCCGAGGCCAAATTAAATTATCGAACCCCTAGATAAAGATTTTGTGTTAATTGGGGTATAATATAGAATTCCAGCGATTTAGTCACCCCTTTAAATGTGAAATCCGTCGTAACTTTCCCCACTACAGAGTGACGAGTTCCGTCCGCCGTGCTTATCCAAGTGGTAAAATGCTGGGTTTGGTCCACGTGAGTCGCGAGCACCTCTCCTGCAAAATTGGCTGATGTGCAATTCACACTGGCTCCAGTATCGACTAAGCCTTGCAGGAGGTGAACTGACGCGTATGGCCGAACGTCATCCTTCAATAATTCATCTAAATGTATTGCCCGCAATGCCTTCCTCGACTGCCGGACCCTTCTCCAGAAGCTGCGCATCCGACGCGTGGCTCGCTTCCTTCGCGGAGGAGTAGTTGTAACCATCTCCTCATTGAAGATGCGCTGACAAGTAGCTAGATAATCCCGCAGTCTGACGTGGAAGGGCTTAACATGCCAAGAGACCTTCGTCTCGTTAACATTCTCCAGCGCGTTCACCTCGACAACGTCTGATGTCACCTGCGGAACTTCGGGAGGACTGTGTTTGGTGGTGCGAGTCAGCAAAGTTGGGGTCGTATCTGGGGCTTGGTTGCACCTAGCCATAGGTTCGGTATTGGTTTGTTCGGGTTCTAGGAGTGCCGACGGGTGGTTGCAGCACTCGCTGGCAAGTTTTTTCGTAACTTGCAATCTGCGCAATCTGGTGCACACGTGTCTGCTTTTCCGCACCGGTAACAGAAAACCGTCGGTGCCACTGGGCATGCAGAGAACCAGTGTTCCGGTTGTCGGCAGTTCCAACAGACCGTCGGACTCGAACTACTTCAACGAAAGGTAGGTCATCCATTGGTTCGAACTCATGCTCCAGGGCTACTCCGCTCCTCGGGACGTGTATTGGGTCGTTAGATATGTGATCTGCTTTCATCAGCTCCGCAGTATTGCTACTTCGTGGATTAAGTCCCGTCATACGAGGTTGTGGAAGAAAGGTTCCTCTCCGTTCGTTTAACCGTTCTTGCCTACGGGCATGGAGGCGTAATCCCTGTACGGTGCAAATTGGCACACGAAGGAGTGCATTGAAGTTAGCATGCATTCATTTTTCCCACTGATCTGTCTTTTGGTGCTTTGCCATTGAACCAAAACGATTTCACTAATACTTTTCTGTTCACAGTGAAACACGAAATTTGATTCACTTTTTGTTTTAAATAAAATATTAGTCCTGAGTTCTCATTTGAATTGTTCACTAAGTAAGTTAACAAAAAAACAAACTTTTGGGTTTGTTGTTGAATTTCAATTGTTCCGACCTTCATACCTGGGTTAATGAATTTAATGGACAATTATCATTCTACGTTGGCTTCTTCGCAGCAAACTAGGTGTCCACGCTTGATGGGAACAACCGTTGACGACATTCTATTTATGACAACCCATCGTAATTAAATTGATGAAATACTCCGCGTGAATGAAGAGAGCAATTTTAAGATGACGAGTGCATTCTACACTAAATTTATATGAATGTATCCCATGACATTTCAACTTGAGATTTTAATGTGAAGCAAAGGAACACTTTTTGTTGACGTTTTGCCAGCGGGCAGGTATTTTGAGGATAAATTGGGTCACTTTCAAGGGAACACCATCACTGAACTCGTAAAAATTCTATCAAAAATAACCCGCAGCTGCGGAAAATTTCAGCAGTGTTGTATTTGCCGGTTAGAATTGCACTCCATTTGTCTATTTATTTGCTGCACAGTTAAGGAGACAATTAAACTGTAATAAATGCTTGCAATGAAACAGTTTCAAATGGTTTTTCGCACTACAGAATCGTGTCGAGCACATGAAACTCTTTTCGTTATTCCGGAGAATTGTCGTTGAGGGAATATGAACGAAATTTTATTCCACCGTGCACACTCACAGCACTTGAGACCGCAAAAATGACAATCGAGCGACTCAATCCCCTTCCACAAGTTTTCTTTGCGATATCTTATAGATTTCGCCCCGTGGCAGAATAAGATTCGCTCCAAAAGTTTAATTGCTGCTATCGATTTTTTGGCTGCACAAATTCGAACCGCAACAAGCGGAGTTTTTCAATCTCTTTGCGATCAAGCGCGAGCAGTCTTCCAATGCGACCGTTTTTCGTGCGCTTGCCGGGTGAAGGTCTTAAGTCGACCCTACGATCCGTCCAAACTTATCTTTTCTTTTTCATTACCATGTACACGGTAAATCGCCCATGTAATACACCGTTGGTGTGTATGAGATCAGCGTTCCCATACTCTAAATTTTATGTTGTAGATTTGTAATTTTTAAAAACTAAATTTAACCGAAGTTAAGAAAAATGAAGATAATTTGAAATAGTAATAAAAGTTAAGTCTCAAAACGAATATAAATAAAGGGAAACGTTTAAATTTAATACAAAGGAAAATTGATGTAAAATTTCATTTAATAATAATAATAAGAAAGGATCGGATCGTATATTCGGTCGTGCCGGCTCGCGACTGAAATAAGAAACTCTAGGCAATATACGAGAATGCAGAACAGGTGAAGACCTAGATTTAGTGAAAAATACGAAACAGCTGCCGAACATACAGTGTATTCCTGCTAAGGAAACGTAATTTGCAAAGCAAAAGGTTTAAGTTTAAAAACAATCGCTTTATGTACAATAAGCGCTACGCAACGAAATTTTCCACCGGACTTGGAAGCGCGTATAGCATGACGTACTATTCGGGAATTCTTAGAGCAATCAAAAACGGAAATTGTGATACTGTGCTCAGAACCACATCAACGGGGTATTTATGAGGTGCTAGCACCTCTCTACCTTCCTAGAAATCGTTTAGAAGAGTGTAGTGCTGTTATGCTATATAGGAATGTCGACAATCGTTGAAGCATTCGCACTCCGCCAAGTGTTATACGGTCAAGCACATACGCCCATTGTCATCAAAACATGTACTTCTTGACCAACGGCAAGCGAAAAGACTTCATAATTCGCTTTACATAAGCCATAACATTAGCGACGACGACGACTATGTACATGAGAAGCTTCGGGGTGTGCTTCCAGCGGAGTGACACTGTGGAGAGAGCAGAAAAGCTAAACAAAAGCTTTTCCTCGCCTGATTTCTCCAATTCCGCCAATTCGCCGCAAAGTTTCACCATGCGAGCAAGTGAGACGGAGCGGGGAGGAAGAAGCTTTCGTGGAACGAGAGCGCACGTTTCGACTACTCAGCGAATTTAGGCCGAATTGAGGCCGCAGAATCGTTTAAAAGCAATTGATCGAGCGAGAAGCGGCGAGTAGTGACTACAACAGAAAAGCGGTGTTCGAGCCAGTCGGTGTGTAATCCGTTCGTACTTTCGAAAGTTTCGTTCCGGTGCAACTGCGGAATATCTTCGCTTTGGTTAGATGGTGAGATGTAGGCTTGAGCCGCGAACCTTATTCGGCTTGGGAGCGTTTTACGCTGTGTAGCCACCATCAACTAACTTTACTTTCTTCCAGGCATCCTCCGTCCGTGAAGACACCGCCAGACGCACGGGTGAAGCGTGCCGAGCAAGGCGTATAGAATGGAGTCATGCGCAGGAGAATAGGAGCACCCCAGCAAGACCAACACTCGCCAGCGTGTGTATCCCGACCTATCGGGTGGCAGCCGGAGTAACCGCAGCAAGCAGCCCAGGTGCACGCCATCGTTCGCCCAAGAAGAGTCTGGAGGAGGCACTCCGGGAAAACACTAGGGCAGGCCCATGGCCCATCACCCGTGAGGAGTACTTGGCCAGATTGAAGGCGCCGCTGGACACCTCCGTCCGAGAAGTCAACTACGAGCGAAGGCGCGGCGGTCGACGGGAGCAGTTACGGCAGCAGCTCCACGAATACAGGCAGGTCGCACGCATCTCGACCACCATAGCGGAGCGGACCCAGTGGCAGCAGAAGGTGACGGAGCTGCGGCGCCACATAAAGAAGGAGGTGAAGGATCGTCTACGCACAACTAAGCGCGTCCAAGCAATTGTAAAAAACAAATAAATATTAATTAACTTTGAATTCGGTGTTTCCTTTTGGCAAATGAATAGAGTTTGAGGCAGTTAAGGTAAGCTGTAGGTGGCGAGGCTGAGAAGTGCTCAAAGTACCAGAACAGGACATTTTGGAAAAGGCTGGGAGGATCCTGTGAGGTATAATATATCCAATATAACAGTGCACTTTGGCAATTGCCAAAAGATATTGGTGGAATAAATGGTGAACCGCAATATACAGATCGTCAAATACGTATCATTCATAATCCACATCATTCAATCACAACGATTCGTGGTCGTCTAAGTTTTGGCTCAATAGATGTCGGGATTTAGTAGACGAAGGTTGTTTGACCAGATTTTTCTTGCATCGTTGAACCGACCACTTTACTCCGGCTAATCCGTGTCCCGTTATCAATTCTTCATCTTCAATGCAAAAGAATAGTTCTTTGAAGCGCCGATCAGTGTCCGAGAAAGATATAGCATTAACCAAGAGTGTTTTGCATCTGAAATACTCAAAGAAATTTGACGAGTTGTATTGTCAGCATGGTGGACGTTGTCTTGATTGCATCGCAGCTAATTATTCACATCCATCATGTGAATACTAGGAGGGCTACATGGGTGAAAGACGCGAAGTGAAAGGATTTTAATGGTTTATCCACTGCAAAAGGTATTATTGCCAAATAAATTGTCAACATTTTTCTCAAAAATAACTTGGAAGATACCTAATATTTTTTGTCCCTAAAACAAACCTTCAAATTGTATTAATATTTTTTTTTGCTTTGCAATCATAAAACCATAGCACAAACATAAATTCAAGTTTTATTAAATCCAGCTTGAAAACCTGTTAAAATTTCTATTAAACTAAAATATTTAAATAGGAAAATTCATTGCATAAAGTTAATGGTATGAAATTTATTACCATTTTTCTTTTCTTTTTGGCCAAAAAGCATACTTAGCATTTTCTAATTTACAAAATTTATATTTTCAACAATGAACCTTATCACATACATAATTGTGAGTGTAAAATATTGTTTGTGATGTTGTTACTTATATCGTATTTTCGGATGTAAAATATATAAAAGCACGTTCTAAGGGAAATGTAGTGCGGAAGTTTTATCAATAGATACCAAATTACCGATACCGAAAATTCGATTGTCACTGCTGCGATCGTTACCGAAGCAACCGATGCAAGGGTCGCGAATCCCGACGTAGCAAAGAAACATCCTGAAGCCAACGAGGAGATTATGGCACGAAAAGCAACGAGTGACCAGACACCGCATGATTGCGCCGCCAACGTCGAAAATGTGGCGGAAGTACTGCATTCGGAAACGGAACTCGATAACCTCTCCCAAGGATGGTTGCAAGGTACAATTGCGGCCCAGCGATACGAAGAAGAAAGGCTACTCCGAAAAGCGGGAGATGTTCTGAAAACAATACAATCTGCATGCGACTCCCCAAAAATTAGCAAAGCAGTAAGGGTGGGGCTCCTTTAACTAAAGGAGCTCCTAGATCGTATAGGGTACTATTGAAGGAGCTAGTTAACGGCCGAAGACGAACAGAAGGCTAGAGAGGCCTTGGGGCGAAATCTAAAGGCGACATGCAGATAGCTCCACCATCAAAAGTCAATAAAAGAATGGTGTCTAGCCCAACCGAAGGAGATCGGGATAAAAGAAGGAAGGAAGAGGCACTTGATGGGCGTAGAGCACCAGGTCACGGGTTCCAGATAGTGCTTACGAAAGGAGCGAAGAAAGCCGCAAAGAAATTCCTTCAAAAAAACCAGAAAGTAAAGTTTGCACGGACGTCCAATCAAAAAAAGGATCTAATGCAAAACGAGAGAGGCAGAAGCCCCAACGAAGACCCCGGCAGCAGGCACTGCTCGTAAAGCCCCAAGATGGCCGATCGTACGCGGAGGTACTGTGGGACATCAGGGAAAATGTAAGGCCCGAAGACACCAATACTACCATTAAAGTAGTATGACCAACGCGGTCGGGCCACATACTGGTCAAATTCGGAGCAGAGGCTGGCAAAAAAGAAGCATTCTGCGACACAGTAAAGAAAGTCCTCGGCAAACCGCAACAATAGTCTCACTCGAGCCGATGACAACGATCGAAATACGAGACATAGACTGCGTGACGGATCTGGCCGAGGTAGAAGAGGCCATCAAAAAGGAGTTCCCTAGCGTGGGAAGGATCAAAGCGAGACTGACACCAGAAAACAACAGGGGACAACGCATGGCCATAGTTGACTTGACCGAAAAGGACGCCGAACAATTCCTGAACAAGGGCAAAGTACGAATTGGGTGGGTTGTCTGTAGGATACGGCGAAGAGCAACGCCTCTTCAATGTTTCAAATGCCTTGGTTATAGTCACACCACACAAGTATGCAAAGCACCCGATAGGAGTTCCTTATGTTACAAATGCGGTGAAATGGGGCATAGAAGAAAAGAGTGAACGAAGGAGGCACACTGTATTCTTTGCAAGGATGCTGATCCAAAACCTGATTTTGGATACGTCTTGGGATCAGGAAAATCCGGGTGTTCCAGGAAGCCCTAGCCAAGGCAAAATCAGAACTGCAATGACCCGCATCCTGCAGCTAAACCTACACCACAGTTCAACCGCCCAAAATCTGCTTGAGCAGTTTGCGAGGGACATGAAAGCCGACTTCTTGCTGCTGAGTGAGCAACACCATAATAAAAGTCCTGCATTATGGTACTCTGATGAAACTGGTACTGCCGCCATCTGGGTTTGGAACAGTGACTTTCAAGGGGAGAGTTGTGGACGGGGGGATGGTTTTGTGTGGGTTCGGTGCTCAGGGCCCACCTTCTTTAGTGCGTACCTAACGCCGAACGAATCGATATAATCTTTTCAAGCCAAGCTTAATTCTCTAGAGGGCGATGTCTCGAACGAAGAGGGCTAAGCGCTCGTTCGGGACGACTTCAACGCTAAAGCATTCGAATGGGGCAAGCCTCAGACGGATCTGCGGGGAAAACGAATCCTGGATATTGGGGCCTGGACGGACCTGGTCGTACTAAACTCCGAAAATACGCCGACTTTCCGCCGTATTGGCTGTGAGGGAACCATACCAGACATGACATTCGCCTCGGAGTCCTTAGTACGGAGGAAACACAACTGAAAGGTATTAGAGGACTACTCAGTCAGTGATCATCAGTGCATTCTGCTTGAGATAAGTCATGCTGTCTCCCGACGTCCGTGCTCTCGGCCTTCTACAACTGGATGGAACATCGGAAGGATGGACGTCAAGAGGTTCGACGAGGTGCTCACAGCAGGCGAGCCGCTGCAGGGTGCTTCGGAGGGGACGGAAGAACTGGCAGCTCAAGACGTGGTGAACTCTACTATGAGCATCATTACGACTGCTTGCTGCGCTTCTATGCCCCGTCAAGGACCCCCGGCAGGAAAAGCCCCCAGTATACTGGTGGTCAACTGAAATCGCTGACTAGCGAAGGGAGTGTCACAAGCTTCGACGTGAGGCTCAACGGGCGCGGAACAGTGACGAGGCATGCAATTGGGTGGCAGCAAATAAGTCGGCCAGGAAATGCCTTCGCAAACTGATCAACAGTAGCAAGGCTCACAGCTGGCAAGACCTCGTGGACAATGTGAGCAAGGATTCGTCGGGCCTTGGCTACAAGCTGGTCATGTGGAAACTTGGTGCCCTACGGAAGCCATGTTTACATGACGCGGAAAAGATGGAAGCGATAGTGCGGGGACTCTTCCCTGCCTATCCCGTCCGTGTTGATGCTTTGCATGGTGAAACAGCAGTAGAGTGCCCACTCTTCACAAAGCTGGAACTGGAGGAGGCAGTCCTCTCATTGAAAGCGAGGAAGGCTTCAGTTCCAGACGGTGTTCCAGCTGAGAAGTTGCGGCTCGTCTATCACCATTGTCCTGACTTGCTGCTCAGCACATTCAACGCTTGTCTACGGGACGGAATTTTCCCGGTATGATGGAAAGTGGCAACGCTCGTGCTGATCAGCAAGGGGCAGGGAAATCCCGAATCGCCGTCTGCATACCGCCTGTTATGCATGCTCGACACGGCTGGGAAAGTGCTAGAGAAACTCATCAAGGGAAGACTCACTGACGCGATTCGTGCTGCCGGTGACCTATCTCCTCGGCAGTACGGCTTTAGAGGAGGAAGTTCTACCATTGATGCGATTGCAGAGGTGGTGAACGCGGTCCAAAAGACAGAGGCATATAGTCGCACCAAGCGACGGATTGTCCTGTTGGTGACACTCGACGTCAGGAATGCCTTCAACTCCGCTAGATGGGTGGATATTCTGGACACGCTGGAAAACTCTTTTCAAGTTCCAGAATATCTAATGCGGCTTTTGAGGAACTACCTAAAGGACCGAAGTCTGCTCTACGACACGACACAGGGCCAACTAGGGATGGTAATTACTATCTATCTATCTATCCTTGGTCCGGACCTGTGGAATGTGTCTTACGAAGGGCTACTGAGACTAGAGATGCCAGATGAGTCGCGCTTGGTCGGCTATGCGGATGATGTTGCGGCTCTGGTCGCCGGACATGCGCAACTTAGGCTAGGTTTGCTAATGCGCCGAGTGAGGGACTGGATGACTGCTCGCGGATTCAGTTTAGAACTGGAGAAAACCGAAGTGGTCATCTTGACAAAAAAGAGAGTCCCTAAAGTAAGGATGATCAGTATTGGAGACATACAAATCGAATCGAAGCAAGCGGTGAAGTGCCTGGGGCTACTGATCGACTCGAAGATGAGTTTCTCTGAGCAAATCAGGGCAACGGCTGAGAAGGCTGCTTCGGGAATATCGGCCCTGAGTCGACTTATGGCCAACGTAGGGGGACCCAGCCCTTCAAGAGGATGCCTCTTGATGAGTGCTGTAGGGTCAGTGCTATTGTACGGAGCAGAGGTATAGGGCGACGCTCTCAGCAAGGAGGTATACCGAAAACGTTTGGCACAGGTACAGAGAAGAGGAGTACTGAGAATTGCATCTTCGTATCCAACAGTCTCTGACTCGGCGGTGAGAGTGATTGCAGGCGTGATACCTGTCACCCTCCTTGCTAGAGAGCGCCGCGCTATTTACCTGCGCCGAAACGAGGATGTGAGGGAGATGGTTGTCCACGAGGAGAGACAGTGCTCGTTCAACGATTGGCAGCATTCTTGTGTGAATTGCACGAAGGGAAGGTACACTGCGCACCTCATCCCGGATGTGAGACCGTGGCTAAATCGAAGGCATGGTGAGACTGACTTCTATCTTACTCAGCTTTTGAGCGGGCACGGGTGTTTTCAGTCTGACCTGCACAAGATCGGTAAGTCTGTTTTGCACAGGAGAGGAGGACAATGCCTGTCACACATTTTTTGCTAGTACAAAATGGGTCAGGCTGCAAAGGGAACTCTACAGGGAGATAGGAGGGCTCACTCCGGATAATATAGTTGCGGTGATGCTCGAATCGGTTGACAAATGGAACCAGGTGGCACATTATGCTCGGGCAGTCCTAAAATATAAAAGGGACTCACAGCAGTTGGGGGCGCTGGGGCTGAGGGATCGCTTTTCAGGCACTTCCTCTTCCCCTCTCCCCTCCCGCTAAGAAAGGGACTCCCCAGCTTGAAGGTGCCTCACGGCGTAACAAAACGAGACCTGGCCCGAAGTAATGTGTCAAACGGTTCCAGGCTGGGCTCTCAGGTTGACAGGGTAGGTGTTTAGTGGGTAGTCCAGTCGCGCATGGGAGTCCCACACTCTGTGCATAATTGGCATTCACCACCCTACCACAAAAAAAATTGTTAACAGGGGCGCTTTCCGGGTAGAGTGGCCTTCCGCTCGCGTGCCCTGTTATGATATAGGGTTATGTGATTTCATTGCATGACGCTATAGCATAAATTAGTTACGTTAGTTTTTTCTCATTTTAGGGAAAGATGCCTACAAAGTGCTTTTGTATGAGCTTTTCACTCAAATGGGAAAAACATGGGCACGTTTACGTTTGGATCTTGATCCGGGTGGGAGGGTGCGAGGGGGCACCACCTCCATCCAGATGCCCCACTCTTATTTCTGGGTCAGAAGGATCGTCGGTAACGGCAAAGTCCTCCTAAGTCCGTCTATCTTCCCCAGGTCCAGTTTTTCCTTTGAGGCAGGAATTTCCTTGGACCCTTAGTTTTTTACCTCCTTCCTTTTTACTTTGGTCGACCCTTATTTGACCCCAGGAATTCGTGGATGCGAAATTCCTTCTGCTGGGGAAAAGAACCTGCCCCACGACACCACAATGCTAGCCTGCCAGCGCATACACGTGTCCCGAGACAAGGCCAATCTCGGCGGATTTTAGGGTCCTCTTCCGCTGAGGGAGTAGACCATTGCTGCAGTCCTGAACTTACATTTTATCAACCTGCTTGCACTGCAAATTCTTGTAGAAAGTTCATTATAACCATACTTACTTAGTTGATGATTCCCCTAAGTCCACTGTTTCCAATTAGTGGAAGCATTATGAGATCAAAACAAAACTTGCTTCAAATCCTAGTACGAACAAGCTGAGTAAGCAGGAGAGTGCACCTATCAGAAAGTCTTTGTAACCATCCAAGGATTCGAAACGAGTTTTCTAATAGCGTGAATCGATGACTTGAATTATTCGTCCCATACTTGGATAAGAAATCGTTCAGATTTATGCAAAAGACGCAGATTTTCTTTCATAAGCACATTACGGACGCCATTTTGTTCCAGCTTAAATAATTTTTTTGAATGTTTGACCAATTGAACATATTCAAGTTAAACACTGTTCCTCAAGCTTACATGAAAATTTGAAGAAAATTAAAGTGCCTAGGTAAATCTGTAATATGTATCAATCATTTACACGTGCTATTGGTATTGAATTGCAAACAATTGAAATGGCCGTAGCTCACGTGATTATAATCCGATTTCCATAAAATTTCATGTGCAAACACTATCCAGATACTAATCTATATGATTGCAAAATTTCAAGAACATTAAGGTAATCATTTATATTTTATAGGTGAAAATGTAAAATCTACAAATCATACTACCGCTACATGAAACAATTCTGCGAGCCACTGTCGCAATTGTTGTCGCGACGATTAATAACCTCATGATCAATCAAGAATGTACTTGGAAGCACAAGAATTGAAAAGTAGATCCATTATCAATATCTGAAAGTGATGTCACTGCGGGTATTCAGAATTGCTCGAACATTCCAGGTTGTTCTTGTCAGAACATTCGCCAGCGTACGAGAAATGGATTGAATGACAGAGACCCTATATAAAGCCGAGCTGAAGAAATGGGGGAGAGTAATAGTAAAACAGGCGATACTAAAAACTGCGATAAGTTTCGAGCGCAAATTGAAGGCGATATGGATTAATAGTGATGCAAAGGTTTTTTGGGATATATTTGAAGATAGTGGAAAAATAAATTGATAGGTCATGTGAAAAGTAAACTAAAGTGTGATGTGTAAAATAGTGAAGCTAATTAATGTGCATTCTTAGTAAATAAACTGTGCATTTCCACTTTCCCGGAACATTAAAACAATCGGCCACAAACTATAACACGCGGCAGTAGTGTCAGAAGTGGGATTGAAAATTTTAAAGTGAAAAAATTGTAACATTTTTTAAAAATGCGCAATAGTGAAATGTAATGTGGAAACTGGTGAAAAAAAAGCCGAAATAGTAAGAATAACACGAGGCTTACATTTCAAAATTTATGAATTGACCATGTCGGCGCTTAAAAGGGAAGCAGAAATACCAAAATCAAAGGAAAATGCGCTGATGCTAATATTGTTGCTAATGCATCAAGAGCAGCGGCAACAGTCATCCAGTATAACTGCAAAGCCAAATGAACAGTCATCCAGCTTAACTGCGAAGCTAGCTGAACAATCAGTGACGCTAAATGAACAATCTGCGAAGCTGGACGAACAAGCAATTGAAATCAAGTGTGATTTGCAAAACAGTCAACCGAAATCAAAGCGGAGCTGGTAGTCTGAACAAACAAATTAAGTGCGTCGAGGAAAAGCTTTACCAGATCGACGAGAAGGCCAGCCAGGTCGAGGGTGAACCAACCATGAGATTAGCCAGGTCGAGGAGAGAATCAACCATGAGATGAGAAAAATGAAAAAAGAATTGGAAGCAGCGAAGGCAGTAGTAACCACCTCACCAGCCCCGCTTATAACCGCAGCGCAAAGCACATCCAGGAATGTGAAAGCACCAATATTCGACGGGCAAGTATCTACATAATCCAGTTTGAAGCCGTCGCTAGGGCAAATCACTGGAATGAACAGGAACGAGCAACTGCATTAATTCTTGCTCTTAAAAGCCCAGCTGCTGAGCTTTTGCAGACTATCCCCATTGGGTTGCACTCAAACTCGACTGCCATAATGAATACGTTTGACATGCGTTATGGAGGCGATCATCTGAAGCAGATTTATCGGGCGAAGCTACGGCATCGGATGCAGAAGTCTGGTGAAACCCTACCGCAGCTACCCCAAGACATTAAGCGGCTGGCACATTTGGCTTACCCAGCCTACGACCCAGAACATCGAGATGACGCAGCAACAGAAGCATTCATCAGCGCATTAAAGGACCAGAAATTGCAACAAGCGGTGAGTTTAACTCAAAAGCAAACGGTTAAGGATGGAAGACTTATAGACTGAACTTTGAGAAAGCGAAAAATGTGACTCGTACCACTGCCCGGGTTCGCGAGGTAGCGACAAACGAGTCTAGGCGTAAGCGCGTGGGAATTGAGCGAGACCCACCGGATGCTGGAATAGTGGTGAGAAAGGGCATCTGCAAAGAGTCTGCTAGAACCGAAGAAAACCGAGTTATTGTCCAGGGTAGAGGAGATCCAGACCAAGTCACGAGCCCAGAATGGAAGCCCAAACTGAGGAGGTCAACTTCATGGGGCAGAAGTTGGCTAGGAGGATTGACGTCCCCAGCATCACCATCACTGTGTCAAGACTACATCGGGGAGAAACAGACTTATGCCTTACGGGTCAGGTTGATGGAGAGCATCTCGGCATAGCAACCGACATTGGTGCAACCCGGTCGATTATTCGGCCAGACATAGTGCTTCACAAGGGCATGATTTTTTCACTACCAATAGCCACGGGAGAAACTGCACCTGTCCATGGAGAGGTCAACCTCCAGATACAGTTGCGAAACCTTGGATTCCGACATAATTTTCTGATCACGAACATTATGGATGACTGCATTCTCGGAATGGATTTTCTGCGACCACATGAAATCACGTTGGATTTGGGCACACGGGTAGTGAAATGGCGGACTGTCGAAGTATCGACTGAGGATCCCAGCCTCCAAATTTCCAAGATGAATGTGATAGTATGTGCCGACACTGATGTACCGAAATCTTCCGAGAGCATTGACTGGGTTAAGCTCGATGGCGATTCTGGAGACCACCGCTCTTGTCTGATAGAGCCAACGAAGACGTCCGCATTGCGTTGTTTGATTGTAGGACGATGCCTTGTAAGACCTGTAAGGAACGGATACGTACCGGTTGGAGTCCTTAACACCGCAGACTCAACCACAAGCATCAAAGCGAGAGAATCATTCGCAGCTGCCAGCCTGTTTCCACCATCACCTCTTTGGAAGCCACTCATGACAATCATTGGAAAAGGAGGCAAGACGCAGACAAAGCCCAGAAATGATGGTCTAAAATATTAAAGCAGGCCAAATTGTCAGTGCAGCTGTTCAAATAAGCCCCTGATCTGGTCACCAAGTAATGTGATATCTTCTTGACAAGCCCGGATGACCAAGGCCGAACGAGTATGGTAACTCATGTCATAGATAAACAGGGAGCCTAGCTGATTTGGCAAACACTGAGACGACTTCCTATAGCCAAACAGAGAAAAGTGAACGTGCTGATCTCGGGTATGGAAAAACAAGGTGTTATCGAGCCTTCAGTCAGTCCGTGTTGTAAAGAAAACATGTCCAAACAATTCTACGAGCTACTATCGCAATTATTAATAGCCTCATGATCAACCAAGAATGTACTCGAAAGCACAAGTAGATCCATGCTCAATATCTGAAAGTGACGTCACTGCTGGTATTCAGAATTGCTCGAACATTCCAGGTTGTTCTTGCCAGAACATTCGCCAGTGTGCGAGAAATGGATTGAATGACAGAGACCCTATATAAAGCCGAGCTGAATGAAGGGGGAGAGTAATAGTAAAACAAGTGATAGTAAAAACTGCGATAAGTTTAGAGCGCAAATTGAAGGCGATATGGATTAATAGTGATATAAAGGTTTTTCGTGATATATTTGAAGATAGTGGAAACATAAATTGATAGGACATGTGAAAAGTAAACTAAAGTGTGATATGTAAAATAGTGAAGCTTATTGATGTGCATTCTTAGTAAATAAACTCTTTTAACTTAGTTTGAAAGGCAGTGCGTTTTTATTTTCCCGGAACATTAAAACTATCGACCGTGAACTTTAACACGCGACACTATTATTAACAAAGTTGAGTGAATTTTGATTCGGAGGTATTTGCTGCCCTTGTACTAATAAAGACCCACCTTCGTGATTATTTTCAGATTTTTTAGCTGAAAAGTCTTCAATTGTGAGGGATGGTGGGGACACACAAAACATTTTGCTTACTCCTGGGCCCCCGGATGCATTAAATGAGATTCTAAAAGCTCTGATCAAAATATTTCATATTATACCCCACTTGACTACCTTTGATTAACCTTTAACCTTGAATTGGAAATACATATGTATGTATGTGTGAAAGCTTAGGCTTTGGTTTGAATGATAATTCTAACCGTACTAACCAAAAAAGTTACAAGTCTGGAACCAATTTTTCTCCTTCTTATTAGCAGTAGTATTCACTAGCTGCGAACATAGATATATACTCTAAAAACTTACCTTTCACAATTCGATAGTGATAATTTCTATTATAGTAAACTTAATATGCAATGTACAGGATTCTACCGTAAACGAGTTACAGAGTATTCTTGAAAGTTTTATACTTCTTCAGAATCGTTGACTGAATACCGTGAACATCAAAAGTGAATGCATAGATAAAGCAATACTGCTATTTTTTGTTTGCATCGGGTGCTTCACATTTTCTTTCCTTACTCTGCCACCCTTTGGTCAAAAAATTCAATGTGACCATAAAACTTATGTGAATAAATAGATGAGCTGATTTCGAGCAAGGTTTTAGCAAATTTGTGGAAATGACATGAGACAAAACTGGTGAAAGATAGGTTTCCATATGGCAGCATTTTGTATATGCAGTAGTTGGCCTACTTTGGACAACCTCCTTTGGCTGCAAAATTAATTGCCTACATGGCATAATATGTACTATGTTCCGCATAAAAAAGTACACAACATATTCCGAGCATGCTTAAAATTCACCTTGCACTGTCCGCTGTACTCCTACACTTTTCAAGATGAGTAAATGAAGCACATATTCCACTGATAAGTCAGCTTTGAGAAGAAAAAACACTCATATTTATACACTTTGGAAGGCAATTAAAATTAAGCGGTTATTAGAACTGAAATAATTTTCACTTCACAAGGAGCATTATTGTATTCTCCGCGGTCCATCTGGATTTCACTATAGGAATCCATCTCAAAACCCTACAAAACCTTGAGTTTTCATTAAAACTTCCATAGTTCTTCATACCCTAGCGGGAACAGTCGGCCAATATGTTGCCGAGTGTGTAGTAGTAGTAAGCTCTGCTGCCATATGTCTTCCTATCTTACGTCGGTTTCGGGTAGGTCGAAAAACTTTTCAGTCCAGGCAGGTATGAACAAGTGTAAACCGACCACGAAGAATTGTTCAAGATATGATTTTTTTATCAATGAATTTTTTCCTGGTCTTTCTATGATTTGTCCTTTATACTCTACTCTAGAATAACACTCCTGTGCCTCCTCTCATTGATATGGCCTTGATCCGAAGCCAATATTCTTCAAAAGAAGATTATACTTTCTGTGTGGTTGGTTTACAAGGGTATAGTCTATTATGAGCTGCTTCCAAGAAACCACACTATTGATTCGTATGTCTACTGTCGTCAGCTATCATAATTGAATGAAGAAATCAAGGAAAAACGCTTTTGATAACCAGTCAAAAATTACTGGAGCTCGATTGTGAACTGATGCCACATCCACCCTATAGCCCTGACTTAGCGCCATCACACTTTCTTTCGCTCCCTTCAAAACTATTTGAATGATGAAACTTTCGATTTGGATTAGGCTGTTGAAAATGAGTTGGACCAGTTTTTTGCTTCTAAAAGCCAAAGCTTCTCTGAACGTTGAATTTTTCAACATTCCAAAAAACATCCGATGAAAGGCTCCATATATCATTGATTAATGTCTGTCGATAATATAAACAACTTTACTTTGACAAACATGAAAATAACGCCATTAATTATTAAACAACCCAACAAATATATATATATATATATATATATATATATATATATATATATATATATATATATACATATATATATATATATATATATATATATATATATATATATATATATATATATATATATATATATATATATTTATATATATATATATATATACGTATATATAATAGGGGTATAGGGGAAGCTTTATTGTGGAAAATTGCTTTTAGACGATCGCCAAGTGATTTTGCAAGTTCTTCTTGCGTTTGGGATGGATCTTGATCGAGCAATGTCTTCAATTCGTGATCTTCAAACTTTTTTGGCTGTCCGGGCCGTTCATCGTCCTCCGAGTCAAAACTGCCACTTTTAAACCGTGCAAACTACTTCTGGCACGTACGCTCAGCTAGAGCATGCATATCATGCACTTCCACCAAAATACGATGATTTTCGGAAGGCTTTTTCTTCAATGAAGAAGTACACCCCGCAAAAACAATTTATTCGGCACATAATTCGACATTTTCAGAGTAAAAAAAAAAATTTTGTTGTTTACGCTTCATCTAAATGACACATACTGATTCTGAAACTATATAACAGTATCTTTCCAACTCATATTTGGAAAGGTGAATCACTGGAATAAAAATCAAGCTACGCCATCTGTTGGAAAACCGCACGAATTAACCGGTGCCCCTATCATATATATATACATATATATATATATATATATATATATATATATATATATATATATATATATATATATATATATATATATATATATATATAAAAATATGTATATATACATGTATAGATTGTTTGAATATACATATATATATATATATATATATATATATATATATATACATATATATATATATATATATAAATATGTATATATACATGTATATATTGTTTGAATATATATATATATATATATATATATATATATATATATATATATATATATATGTATCTATATATATATATATATATATATATATATATATATACATATATTTATTTATATATATATGTATATATATACATATATATATAAATATATATATATATATATATATATATATATATATATATATATGCATATATATATATATATATAAGTATATATATATATATATATATATATATATATATATATATATATATATATATATATATATATATATATATATATATATATGATCCTAACAAGTGTACCTACACATTTTTGTCGAAGATTGAGCTGTAATGTTTATTTATTATTGCTTGACAGACTAAAACGATGATTGTAATTTTCGATGACATTTTCGCACATTTCCGGCGTCTTTAGGCGTATTTTGGATCGAATATTGTTTTTTAATGCTTCAGTAGTCTGGGGAGCATCAGCGTAAACACGATTCTTCAGAAATCCCCAAAGGAAGAAGTCACAAGGAGTCAAATCACACGATCTCGCCGGCCAATTTATGGGTCCATTTCGTGAAATTATTCGATTTCCAAACTTGGTCTTCAATAAGTCAATAGTCTGTAAAGCAGCACGAGGTGCACATATGCCCGAACGAATGTTTCATATTTAATTGTAAAGGATAAAATTTTTATAACAAATAAACATTACAGCTCAATCTTTACAAAAACTATTTTTTTTTTCGACAAAAATGTGTACACTTGTTATGAATCACCCTATGTCTATAAAATATATAGATATATATAATAGATAGATATATATGTGTGTATGTACAGTGGGTCACAGCTTAATTGATGCACTTCAATCAAATTCAAACAAACTGTTGTCCTTATGGAAATCAATTTAATTTTATAAATGTGCTAATGCAGTTTTCAAACTTAATGTATTTGAAATCCGGAGCACACAAGAAAGTCAGAAAAAATATTTTAAATTTCACGTTAGCAAGAACAACGCAAAACCGCGTACATAGAATAGCTCAATGCTTATTGAATGCAGTTAGTTCCATGTCTCCTAGCATCTAAAGTGCACGCTAAAGATCGTAATTTTTTTGCTCGATTAATTTTTGTACATTTCTGACTTTGTTCTTAAAAAATAATTACTTGCGATGGCTAAAAAGTGGATAAATTGTCCCATACAAGGCTCGCAGGATGACACTTGAGCAGTGGCAATCAGTAATTTATCATTTCAAAATGGTGAATCTCACGCAAGATAAGCGGAATTGCTAATTTAAGCTCACCGATGATTTAGCATATCATTCAAAAGTTTTCCCATGGAAAAAGATGGGAAAACAACGAAAAAAAAATGTTAAATGAGTCTGATGAGCATTGGATCGTTAGAAAAATTAAGGAAAATCCTAACCTGTAGGCTCCTTAGTTGGTAGTTAAAGTATTTACGGGAGAAAAAATGCAATGCTGAAACCATACGTGGTGTGTTTAGAAACCATAATTTTGAAAACCAAGTTCAATGAAAGAAGCCATTCATACGAGCATATAACAATAACTGATAAAACCGCCTGAATATAATTGGTTCAGATGTAATGACGTACGTATGCTGAAAGCCAAATACAGAGCTCAAACAAGTTGGGTAGACAAAATTATACTCATATCAGAAGACTATTTTACTCAGCCCACGATATGCAGACATCAATATAAATAAACTAAAGAAAAACATTAACGACATCTACAACAAATAACATACAGGCTCATTTTCAAAGGGAAACCATTATTATACCATTTTAACTTGCTGCTTTTTTGATGCAATATCACTTACAAAAATGAAATCTCAAAGATATTTTTAATTAGTCAGTTTATCAGAAAATTAGAAGATCCAATTAAGGCCCGAACGTTAGAAAAAGCGTACATTGTTTTTGTTGTATTCGGAGAACTTTCAAATTATTATTAATTCCATGAATGTGATTTAACTTTATTGAACTTTGCAGACTATAAGGACCTTTCTTTGAACTACTTTAATTTAAATTTATTCACAGCGTTTGAATTCACAGCAAAAAATGTGATATTTACAAATTCTACTATTATTAAGAATATTGAGTGAATTTCAACTTCTAAGGTATTTGTTATTGTTGTACTCAAGAAAACCTACCACCATACATTTTTCACCTTTAAAATGTACGTTTTTACCAAGCTTTAATAGCGTGTACTTTAAATGCTGAAGTTGGGGAAAAATAACTTAAATTTACTCAATATTGTCATTTACAACGGCCGCCATTTTTATTTACGATAGCAAATATCACTCGTCGAAAAAATTCTCAAAGATGTATATTATCCTCCTTCCCGAAAATTTCACGCAAATCCTAACAAGCCCGTTGTGTCTAAGTCGATTGGAAGCACATATTGCTCAATAATCACGCATTGTTATTGTTGTAACACTGAAAATTTAAGCCACCATAGCTTCGTTAAATACTATCCGATTCTTCTGAAGTTTACATCCTTTATTAATCTTTTAAATGGCCATTTAGGTGTAAAATGTCATCGGATTTAAGGTTACTTATGATTTTCTACAAGAAAATGTGAAGTTCATACTGTTACAAAGTTTTACGAATTTCAACTTGATTCATTTGTCATTACTGTGCTCATAGAGAACTACCTCCATCAATTTGTTCAGAATTTTTGGTCCACAAGCGTCTATTCGCGAAGGGGGGACACTAGTTTTTCGTGTTCTTTCGCTTCCCTTGCCTACCTCGTCAAAGATAGTGCAATCTTAACAAAAGATAAATCAAGCCCTCTTATTTGATGTCCTACTCGACTATCTTTGGTCAAAATTTTTTTTAAGAGTTCACATCCTTATATGGAGACCACCCCCTTAAAAGCATTCAATTTTTTTTTGACTTCGGACATTTCAGTAGGCTGAAATCTCTAAGTTGTTCACAAAATTTGATGACTTGATGATTTCTGTAGCTCCTGAATTTTGTAACATGAATTAATATATTTAATATTTATAACATTGAAAACTACTATTTACCGGAACTGACAGAATGAAAATATTAATAATAATTTTATATATTCAAAACTATCACAACACTTTTATGGAACGCTGAAACGAGTATCAACATATTTTTAACTCCGAATAGAATTCCTAGAGTAATAAAGTAGTATTTGTATTAAGTGTTTTTGAAAGTTATTAAGAATTTCGATTGTAAATTAGTTTTCAATTTCAAATTTTGATGGTACTCGTATTTGTGAGTTAAATAACTAAAATACCTAACCGCCTCAATATATATATATATATATATATATATATATATATATATATATATATATATATATATATATATATATATATATATATATATATATATATATATATATATTGTCGCGTGTTATTGGTTCGCGGCCAATAATTTTAATGTTCCGGGAAAGTGAAAACGCAATGTCTTTTAATTTAAGTTAAAAGTGTTTATTTAATTAAATAAAATGCACAATAATCAGTTACCACTTTTCTCTAATTTTAATTTTCACTATGAAAAATCTAACACTTGTCCATAAATTTCTTATCACAATTGTCTTCTGAATCATTTCACTATTACGAAAATCACTTTTCTACTACTCGAATAATAGCGCTTCCCACACACAATCGCAGTTCTTATCGTGGTCGAATGAATGATCCCCCCATTCATTCAGCTCGCCTTTATATAGGATCTCTACCTATTCACCCATTTCTCGCACATTGGCGAATGTTCTACCGAGAGGTACCTGGTAGGTTCGAGCAAGTTCATGAATGGAGTGACGTCACTTGCAGATGTTGATCATGTTTGTTAGATTCTCGTGGGTTCGAGTAAATTCATTCGTTGACGTTCTTGATGATGAAAACAATTGCGACAGTAGCTCGCAGAATTATTTGTACATGTAATTATTTGTACATGTAACACTGCCCCCACCTCAGTTCTTTTCGCCCCGAAAAGATGTGTCGCTATTTGTAGTCAATTCTTCCTGGGTGTAATATGGGGCAAGACGGCCCAGATGCACGATTTTCATTTTAGCTCTCGGCTTACGATGTTCCTGTATTCGGTAAACGACGTCGTTGATTCGCTTTGTAACTCGGTATGGTCCCTCCCAATTATGTTGCAACTTTGGAGACCTACCCTTTCGCCGTTGCGGGTTATAAAGCCACACCAAGTCATCTTGCTGGAAGCCAGTAGAATTAGCCTTTAGATCATACCTGGTCTTCATGCGGTCAGTAGCCGATTCGAGGTGTTTTCGCACTGTCCGATGTATCTGGTTCAACCGTTGTCTTAGATCACTTGCGTACTCCGAGACCGTTTGGGGTTTCTCAGGGGTTGTTCCGAACTTTATATCGGCTGGCAAACGAATAGTCTTTCCAAAAATGACTTTGGCTGGGGCTTGGCCCGTCGATGCATGTTCAGCGGCTCTATACGCCATTAAAAATAGTGGGATATGTCGGTCCCAGTCCCTTTGGTTCTCGTCAACCATTTTGGCCAGGTGTTTATTGAGCGTGCCGTTGAAACGTTCGATCATTCCATCGGATTGGGGATGCAGCGGTGTTGTCCTCGTTTTCCGTATTCCCAGCTGCTCGCACATTTCGCTAAAAACTAGTGACTCAAAGTTTCGGCCTTGATCCGAATGTAGTTCACAAGGCACGCCGTAACTGCTGACCCAATTTAACACTAGCTGTTCGGCTACAGTAGTTGCTTCCTGGTTGGGAATGGGGTAGACCTCGGGCCACTTGCTGAAATAATCAGCTACAACCAGCGTGTATCGATTTCCCCATTCAGATTCAGGAAAGGGTCCAGCGATGTCAACAGCAATCCTTTCGAATGGCACGCCTACGTTATAGGTTTGCATTTGTCCTCTCAGTCGTCGCTTTGGGCCTTTGACGGAAGCGCAAATTGTGCATCTGCGGCACCAGTCCTCTACGTCTTCTCGAGCGTGGAGCCAGTAGAATCTTTCCCGCAATTTCGCTAAGGTTTTGTTAACACCAAGATGGCCTCCCGAGGATCCTTCATGCATTTCCTTAACCACATCGTGGATTCGGCTTTTGGGTAGTAGAGTTTGCATCCTATAGGAGCTGCCATCCGCCGTTTCCCATTTCCGCTTGAGTACGCCACCCTCCACCTGTAGGGAGTTCCATTGTGCCCAATAGCTTTTCAGGGTTGCGCCATGCGTTGAAACGTCCTTCCACTCTGGTCGCCCAGTCGTCTCCTTCCATACGAGCAATGGTCCGATGTCTTCATCGGCTAGCTGGGCATTTCGAATCGCCTCCGATGACCAACCTTCATCGAATTCGGCCGTTATCAGTCGTAGATCAACGGGCGGTTCCTTTTCCTCAATCCGTCGGCAATGCTTGCAGTTAGCTGGACATGGGCGACGAGATAGGGCGTCAGCATTTCCATGAACTCCGCCCTTTCGATGAACAATTTCGTAGTCGTATGACTGCAATCTTTCGATCCATCTCGCAACTTGTCCCTCGGGGTTTTTGAAGTTAAGTAGCCATCTCCATGATGCATGGTCCGTTCGAAGAACAAATTTCTGGCCATATAGGTACTTGTGGAACTGCTTGGTGGCCTCTATTATAGCCAATAGCTCCTTCCTGGTCACACAGTAGTTCCTCTCACTTTTTGAAAGAACTCGACTGTAATACGAGAGGACTCTTTCTTCGCCATCGATCTGCTGGGAGAGTACAGCTCCAATACCGCCGTTGCTTGCATCGGTGTCAACCACAAACATTTTTCCGGGTTTCGGATACGCCAGTACGGGTGATTCACACAGCTTTTCCTTCAGGGTCTCAAAGGCTGTCTGGCATTGTTCATTCCAGACATACGGACGATTTTTCTCGGTTAGCTGATGAAGACACTTAGCTTTTTTGGCAAAGTCTTTGACGAATCTTCGATAGTAGGTTGCCAGGCCCAGGAAACTTCGTAGTTGGCGCTTGTTGTTTGGTGTTGGCCAGCTTTTCACGGCTTCAATTTTCTCAGGGTCTGTTTTGACCCCTTCTGCTGATACGACATGTCCCAGGTATTTTACTTCAGCTGCGAAAAGGGTACACTTGTCGGGACTAAGTTTCAAATTTGCCAGTCGCAGTCGGGAGAAAACCTCTTCTAAGTTCCGCACATGCTCTTCGAACGTTCTCCCGATGACGATGATGTCATCTAGGTACACCAAGCAGGTTTTCCAGGTTAGACCACGTAGCACGTATTCCATCAAGCGTTCGAAAGTGGCTGGGGCATTGCAAAGCCCAAACGGCATCACCACAAATTGCCACAATCCGGTCCCAACTGAAAATGCGGTCTTCTCTCGGTCCTTCTTGTCAATTTCTACCTGCCAGTAGCCACTCTTGAGATCGAGTGTAGAAAACCATTTTGCGTCGGCTAAAGTGTCCATGATGTCATCGATGCGTGGGAGCGGGTAACTATCTTTCTTAGTGACGTCGTTAAGCTGCCTATAGTCGACACAAAAGCGAGTGCTACCATCCTTTTTCTTTACTAGAACTACAGGCGCGGCCCATGGACTGACAAAAGGTTCAATAATGCCTTGTTTTTCCATGTCCGAGATCAGCGCGCTCACTTCTCCTTGTTTGGCTATAGGGAGACGTCTTGGTGCTTGTCGAATCGGCTTGGCTCCCTGTGTGTCTATGACGTGAGTTACCAAACTCGTTCGGCCTTGGTCATCCGGGCTTGTTGAGAAGATGTCACTGTACTTGGTGACCAGATCAGAGGCTCGTTTGAATAGCTGCACCGGCAATTTGACTTGCTTCAATATTGCAGACGTGGATTCCCGGGCTTTTTCTGTGTCTTGCCTCCTTTTCCAATGATGGTTGTGAGAAGCTTCCAAAGAGGTGATGGTGGAAACAGGCTGGCAGCTGCCGATGACTTCTCCCGCTTTGATGCTCGTGGTTGAATCTGCGGTGTTAAGGACTCTAACCGGCACATATCCGTTCCTTAAAGATCTTACAAGGCTTCGTCCTACAATCAAACTGCGCAATGCGGACGTCTTCGTTGGCTCTATCAGGTAAGATCGGTGGTCTCCAGAATCACCATCAAGCTTGGCCCATACAATGCTTTCGGAAGAATTCGGTACATCAGTGTCAGTACATACCACTACATTCATCTTGGGGATTTGGACGCTGGGATCCTCCATCAGTACTTCGACATTCTGCCATTTCAAGACACGTTTTCCCAAGTCCAACGTGATTCCATGTGGTCGCAGAAAATCCATTCCGAGAATGCAGTCATCCATAATGTTCGCGACCAGAAAATTATGTCGGAACACAAGGTCTCCCAACTGTATCTGGAGGTTGACCTCTCCATGAACAGGTGCAGTTTCTCCCGTAGCTGTCCGTAGTGAGAAAATTCTGCCCTTGTGAAGTTGTTGCTGTCTAACTAGGTCTGGTCGGATAATCGATCGGGTTGCACCAGTGTCGATTGTTGTGGTGCAGTGTTCTCCGTCAATTTGACCCGGAAGGCATAAGTCCGCTTCTCCACGATGTAGTCTTGACACGGTGATGGTGGTGCTGGGGACGGCGATCCTCCTAGCCAACCTCTGCCCCACGAAGTTGGCTCTTACATGTTTCCC
>OZ017739.1:175269300-175281800 GCA_963969285.1 Odontomyia ornata | reverse complement strand
AAAAATAAAAGCCGAAATAATAATAATACCACAAAGCTAACATTAATGAGTTTACCATGGCGAGTGAGCCCTCAGATGCGGAAAAAGCGCAGAAGGTGGAGAAGCAGAAACGCCTAAATCAAAGGAGCCAGAATATGCGCTGATGCAAATGTTAATGCTGATGTCATCCAGTGTAACTGCGAAGCTAGATGAACATTAGCGAAAATGGACCAACGAGCGATCGAAATCAATCATCACACAGAAGCTGGAGAAACAGTCAACCGAAATAAAAGCGGAGCCCGGTAGTCTGAACAAACAAATTAAAGGCGTCGAGGAAAAGGTTGGCCAGGTCGAGGAGAGAATCAACCATGAGATGGAAAACGTGAAAAAGGAAAAGGAAGTAGCAAAGGCAGTAGTAACCACCTCACCAGCCCCGCTTATAATCGCAGCGCAAAGTTCATCCAGAAATGTGAAAGCACCAATATTTGACGGGCAAACGGTCTGGAGCATTTACAAAACCCACTTTGAAGCCGCCGCTAGGGCAAATTACTGGGTTCGCGAGGTAGTGGCAGGCGTGCGCAGGTGTAAGCGTGTGAAAATTAAACGAGAGCCGCAGGTAAATGGTGCGCCTAGATGCTGGAACCGCGGTGAGGCAGGACACCTGCAAAGAAACTGCAAGAAGCGAAGAAACCCGAGCTATTGTCCGGGATGGTGAGGATCCAGACCGTGTCAGGAGCCTAGAATGGAAGCCCGTCAAACTGGAGGGGCCAGCTCCATGGGGCGGATGTAGACTAGGAGGATCGACGTCCACAGCACCCCCATCACCGTGTCAAGACTACATAGTGGAGAAGCGGACTTATGCATTCCGGGTCAAGTTAACGGAGAACATTGCACCATAACAATCGACACTGGTGAAACTCGATCGATTATCCGACCAGACCTAGTGAGAGAGCACCTGCTTCACAAGGGCAGAATTTTCTCACTACGGACAGCTACGAGAGAAATTGCACCTGTTCATGGACAGGTCAACCTCCAGATACAGTTGCGAAACCTTGGATTCCGACATAATTTTCTGATCACGAACATTATGGATGACTGCATTCTCGGAATGGAGTTTCTGCGACCACATGGAATCACGTTGGATTTGGGCAAACGAGTATTGAAATGGCAGACTGTTGAAGTATTGATGGAGGATCCCAGCGTCCAAATTCCCAAGATGAATGTAGTGGTATGTACCGACACTGATGTATCGAATTCCTCCGAGAGCATTGTATGGGCCAAGCTCGATGATGGTTCTGGGGACCACCGATCTTATCTGATAGAGAAAACGAAGACGCCTTGTGAGATCTTTAAGGAACGGATACGTACCAGTTAGAGTCCTTAACACCGCAGACTCAACCACGAGCATCAAAGCGGGAGAGGTCAACGGCAGCTGCCAGCCTGTTTCCACCATCACCTCTTTGGAAGCTACTCACGACCATCATTGGAAAAGGAGGCAAGACGCAGACAAAGCCCGGGAACCCACGTCTGCAACATGGAAGCAGGTCAAATTGCCAGTGCAGCTATTCAAGCGAGCCTCTGATCTGGTCACCAAGTACAGTGACAGCTTCTCAATAAGACCGGATGACCAAGGCCGAACGAGTTTGGTAACTCACGTCATAGATACACAAGGAGCCAAGCGAATTGGACAAGCACTGAAACGCCTTTCTATAGCCAAACAAGGAGAAGTGAGCGCACTGATCTCGGACATGGAAAAACAAGGTGTTATCGAACCTTCTGTCAGTTCATGGGCTGCGCCAGTAGTTCTAGTAAAGAAAAAGGATGGTAGCACTCGTTTTTGTGTCGACTATAGGCAGCTTAACGACGTCACTAAGAAAGATAGATACCCGCTTCCACGCATCAATGACATCATGGACACTTCAGCCGACGCAAAATGGTTTTCTACACTCGATCTCAAGAGTGGCTACTGGCAGGTAGAAATCGACAAGATAGACCGAGAGAGGATCGCATTTTCAGTTGGGACCGGATTGTGGCGATTTGTGATTTGGGCCTTGCTATACTCCAGCCGCCGTCAAACGACTCATGGAATACGTGCTACGTGGTCTAACCTGGAAAACCTGCTTGGTGTACCTAGATCACATCATGGTTATCGAGAGAACGTTCGAAGAGCATGTGCGGAACTTAGAAGAGGTATTCTCCCGATTGCAGCTGGCGAATTTGAAACTTAGTCCCGACAAGTGTAACCTCTTTGCAGCTGAAGTAAAATACCTGGGACACGTCGTATCAGCAGAAGGGTTCAAAACAGACCCTGAGAACATTGAAGCCGTGCAAAGCTGGCCAACACCCATCAACAAGCGCCAACTACGAAGTTTTCTGGGTCTGGTAACCTACTATCGATTTGGTTATCGATTTATCGATAGTGCCCTCAGACTGGGGAACCAAACGCGTCCTCAGGGTTGCAGATAGGGGCAGACCTTTCTCGAAATGTTCTCTGCGAATAACCAATAAGCAGCCGCGGACAATGGTCGGCAGTGAAGGAAGAGTCTCAGGACAAATACCTGAGTGTCAATGATCTTCACTGTGACATGACGAAATATATGGCGTCAGCAATTATCCATATATCCTGGCAGTAGGTAAAATGCTATGGGAACAGAAACCCAGACAGAAAACCAAACCATGCAGGTCCACAAAGGGAATCAAATTACGGTGCAGGGGGTCGGATCCCCAGTACCGGCGGCAGAGGATAGTGAGCGAGCAGGCTCCCGGCCGTCGTCATCCAGCGACTGCAATTTTATAGAAGTGGTGAACTTGGCTTCTGTAACAGATATAATTACAAGCAAACAGGACGCTAGCACGGAGAACCCTTTCAGGCAAAAACCGCTGTTGGCAAGAACACCGATAAAACAAGTCACCGATTGCGGGGGGAGGCAGCAAACCCCAGAAACACTGTCAAAGTCAACATCACAGGTTAAATTATCGGAGACAGATGACAGACCACAGATGGACTAACGAACGAAAGAAGGCAGAGTGCGTTGTGCAACCTGGCATCATTGCGGCCTTTGGGCGCAGTAGAAGGACTATGTGCACCCCGGAGCGTCCAGTGCAAGACGTACACAATCCGGGTCAAGCTGCGACACCAACAGAGGCCAGTGTAAGACTGGGGGAGGGAGAAGTTTTGCCGTTGGCCGACGCCACTTCAAACGCGACCCAAGCGATAGAAACAAAAGGGCTACGAAACGGGGGCTTCCCCCAAGAGGTGGCGCCAAATAACACAATCGCCCTTGACCGCACCGAAGAGGAGTGGCTTACTCGGAAAGCGGGGACTATCGTCAAACAACTGAGGGCTGCCTGCGAAGTGCAGAAAAACATAGGCAAGAGTGTCAGGAATGGCATTCTTCAACTGGAGGAGCTTTTTGGCCGCATAACGCACTACAGGTGGAGGTGGCTTGCAACCGAAAAGCACCAAAAAGACACGCTCTCCCTCGAGGCATCAGTGGGTCCAAGTAGCAGCAAAAGAATGGCCGATAGCCCAATTGAAGGCGACCGTGAGAAAAGGAGGAAGGACGACACCATAAACGAAGTTGTCACTCCAGGCGAGGAGTTTCATGTGGTGCGAAACAAGGCAGCGAAAAAAGCGGCCAAAAAACTATTCCTAGAAAAAACACGAAAAGAACAAAGAACCCCCGATATACCGCAGAAAACAAAAAGCAAACCGCGGCGCAAACCCTTGCGAGAGGCACTGCTTATTAAACCCACTAAGGGCCGAACCTACGCAGATGTCCTCCGTGAAATTAAAGGAGTGGTCAAGCCAGACGACACCAAAACTGCCATCAAAGCAGTTCGACCAACCCGGACCGGTGGCCTGCTGGTGGAATTCGGGCCAGAGACCACAAACAAAGATGCATTCCGTGACATGGTTCAAAAGGTTCTTGGAGATGCGGCAACGGTTGCCTCGCTCGAACCAATGGCCACCCTTGAAATCAGGGACCTCGACTGCGTCACGGACAAAGCTGAAGTAGAGGATGCCATTAGGAGGGAGTTCTCCAGCTTAAGTGAAGTCAAGGCAAGATTGACACGTGAAAACATAAGGGGGCAACGCATGGCTATTGTCGAACTAGCTGATAAAGACGCCCAGCAAATCCTGGCAAAGGGCAAAATTAAGATAGGTTGGGTGATCTGCAGGATACGGAGAAGAGCGATCCCTATCCGCTGCTTCAGATGCCTCGAATACGGACACACCGCGTATGGCTGTAGGGGACCCGACAGGAGATCTCTGTGCTACAAATGTGGTGAAACGGGGCACAAAAGGAGGGAGTGCACGAACGAGGCAAAATGCATTCTTTGCAAGGATGCTAAGCTAGCACCCGGTGACCTCAAACATGAGCCGGGGACAGGGAGATGCTGGGTTTTTAAGGAGGCCCTAACTAAAGCCAAATCGATACTCAAATGATCCGTATCCTGCAGGTCAATTTGCACCGAAGCACAAACGCCCAGGACCTACTTGAGCAGTTTGCGAGGGATAAGAAAGCTGACCTGCTGTTGCTGAGCGAGCAACATCATAACAAGGACTCGCAAGCGTGGTACCCTGACGAATCTAGTACCTCGGCCATCTGGGTTCGAAATAGCGCCCGCCTTCAGGTGCAGGGCCATGGACGTGGGGATGGTTTTGTGTGGGTGCGGTGTTCAGGGATAACATCTGACGCCTAACGAGGCAATGCGATCTTTTCGAACCAAACTCGATGCCCTGGAGGACGCTGTCTCGAACACAGAGGGCCACTTGCTGGTCGGGGGAGACTTCAACGCTAGAGCCATTGAATGGGGTATGCCACAATCCGACCCAAGAGAAAAGCGAATCTTGGACATGGTGGCCAGAACAGCGCTTTTTGTCCTAAATACTGGTAACACCCCTACTTTTCGCCGTTGGGGTTGCGTAGGAACCATACCCGATGTGACACTCGCTTCGGAGTCCCTGGTACCTAGAGTACACAACTGGCGAGTACTAGAGGACTACTCGGCTAGTGATCACCAGTATATAGCGGTTGAGATTCACGACGGTGCCACTCTGCGTGCCCAAGCTTCAATCCTCGGATGGAGGACTGGGAGAATGGACGTTGAGAGGTTCGCTGACGCGCTTACGGCAGGTACACCGTTGCTGGGAGCTCCGCCAGGGAGTGGAGGGCCTACAGCCAAGGACTTGGTGAACTCAACTATGAGTACCATCATAGCTGCTTGCGAGTCTTCCATGCCCCGTCGGAGACCCCGACACGGTAAGCCTCCAGTATACTGGTGGTCAAATGAGATCGCCGAACAAAGAAGCGAGTGTCACAAACTTCGGCGAGAGGCCCAGCGGGCGCGAACACGGGAGGAGGCAGACACTAGGCTAACAGCATACAGGTCCGGCTGGAAATATCTTCGCAGGCTTATTAACAAGAGCAAGGCCCGATGCTGGCAAGACCTCGTGGACGATGTAAATAGGGATCCGTGGGAGCTGGTCGTGCGAAAACCAACGGAAGCCCTGCTTACATGAAGCAGAGAAGATAGACGAGATCTTACGGGCACTATTCCCCACGCACCCTGTCCGTGTCGATTCAGCTCATGCACAAACACCATTAGAATGCTCACCTTTCACAATGATGGAACTGGAGCAGGCAAATCTATCCATGAAAGCAAGGAAGGCACCGGGACCAGATGGCGTTCCTGCTGAGGTTTTGCAGCGTGTCTACAAGCTTTGTCCTGACTTGTTGCTCAGTATGTTCAATGCTTGCCTTTACGAAGGTGTATTTCCGGAACGCTGGAAAGTGGCGAGGCTCGTACTCATCAGCAAGGGGAAGGGAAATTCCGAGTTGGCGTCTGCATACCGCCCGTTATGTATGCTAGACACGGCTGGAAAAGTGCTCGAGAAACTCATCAAAGGAAGACTCACTGACGCGGTCCATTCTGCCGGGGACCTATCTCCACGGCAGTATGGTTTTAGAGCAGGTCGCTCCACTATTGACGCGATAGCGGAAGTAGTGAGCGTGGTCCAAAGAGCGGAGGCTCACTGCCAGTCAAACAAAAGGGTTGTGTTGCTTGTGACGCTTGATGTCAGAAACGCCTTCGATTCCGCTAGATGGGCGGATATTCTGGAAGCACTGGAAAAGTCTTTTCAAGTTCCAGAATATCTGAAGAGAATTTTGAAGAACTACCTGACAGACCGGAGCCTGCTCTATGGGACGAAGGAGGGTGGGCGGAGGATGGAAGTTACATCGGGTGTTGCACAAGGCTCCATCCTTGGCCCAGACCTGTGGAACATCACGTACGATGGGCTACTGAGAATCGAGCTGCCGGATGAGTCGCGCTTGATCGGCTATGCAGATAATGTCGTGGCGCTAGTTGCGCAACTCAGATTGGGTATGCTAATGCGCCGAGTGAGGGACTGGATGACTGCTCGCGGGTTCAGCCTAGCTTTGGAGAAAACCGAAGTAGTCATCTTGCCGAAGAAGAAAATCCCTAGAGTAAGGATGATCAACATTGGGGAAGCACTCGTTGAAACTAAACTAGCAGTGAAGTACCTGAGCATTTTGATCGATTCGAAGATGCGTTTCTCCGAGCAAATCAGGGCAATAGCTGACAAGGCTACAGCGAGTGTTTTGGCTCTCAGCTGACTAATGGCCAACATAGGGGGTCCCACCTCATCAAGAAGGAGACTTCTGATGAGTGCAGTACAACCTGTGCTGTTGTACGGATCGGAAATATGGTGTGAGGCTCTCAACGAGGAGCTGTATCGAAAGCGCTTAGCACAGGTGCAGCGACAAGGAGCGCTGTGGATTGCATTTGCATATCGGACTGTCTCGGAGTCGGCAGTGCTGGTCATCGCAGGAGTGATACCCATTGCCCTCCTTGCCAAGGAGCGCCGCAGAATCTACCAGTGGAGGAACGAATGCGACAGAGATGCTGTCGCCCACGAAGAACGAGAACGCTCACGCAGTGATTGGTAACAGTCCTGGGTGAGCGATACAAAAGGTAGGTGGACCGCACGCCTTATTGGTGACCTGAGGCTGTGGCTCAATCGAAGGCATGGTGAGACTGACTTCTATCTAACTCAGCTACCGAGTGGACATGGATATTTTCGGTCTTACCTGCACAAGATTGGTAAGTCGCGGTCTCCTGACTGCATATTCTGTGCTGGAGAGGTCGATGATGCCTACCACACATTTTTTGTATGCAAGAGGTGGGAAAGGCAGCGCGGTGACCTCATTGAAGAAATGGGAGATCTCTCTCCGGATGAACTCACTGGAGAGATGCTCACATCCGTTGACAAATGGAACTGTGTGGCACATTACGCTCGGGCAGTCCTTAAGATAAAATGGAACATATTTGAGCGCCTGGAGGCGTCCAGGGCGGAGGGGTCTCTTTTCTAGAAATCCCTCTCCCTTCCCCTCCTCCCGCTGGAAAAGGGATCCCTGTAGCCCGGTGGCGCCTAAACGCGTAGAGAAATGAGCCTTGGCCCGAAGTAATGTGTCAAACAGTTCCAGGCTAGGTTCTCAGATTGACAGGGGAGGTGTTTAGTGGGTAGTCCAAGGGTATCCTCCATGGGAGTCCCACACTGCCAGACTCGGCGGGCGTAAATGCCTTCACCTCCCTACCGAAAAAAAACCTACTATCGAAGATTCGTCAAAGACTTTGCCCAAATAGCTAAGTGTCTCCATCAGCTAACCGGCAAAAGTCGTCCGTATGTCTGGAGTCAACAATGCCAGGTAGCCTTTGAGACCTTGAAGGAGAAGCCATGTGAATCACCCGTGCTGGCATATCCGAAACCCGGGAAAATGTTTGTAGTTGACACCGATGCGAGCGATGGCGATATTCGAGCTGTACTCTCCCAGCAGATCGATGGCGAAGAAAGAGTCCTCTCGTATTACAGTTGAGAGGAACTACTGCGTGACTAGAAAGGAAATATTGGCTATAAAAGAGGCCACCATGCAGTTCCACAAGCACCTATATGGCCAGAAATTTGTTCTTCCAACAGATCATGCATCGCTGAGATGGCTGCTCAACTTCAAAAACCCCGAGAGACAAGTTGCGAGATGGATCGAAACATTGCAGTCATACGACTACGAAATCGTCTATCGGAAGGGCGGAGTTCATGAAAATGCTGACGCCCTATCTCGTCGTCCATGTCCAGCTAGCTGCAAGCATTGCCGACGGATTGAGGAAAAGGAACCACCTGTTGATCTGCGATTGATAACGGTCGAATTTGATGAAGGTTGGTCATCGGAGGAGATTCAAAATGCCCAGTTAGCCGATGAAGACATCGGACCATTGCTGGTATGGAAGGGGAAAACTGGGCGACCGGATTGGAAAGACGTTTCAATGCATGGCGCAACCCTGAAAAGCTATTGGGCACAATGAAATTCCCTTCAGCACGAAGGATCCTCGGGAGGCCACCTTGGTGTTAACAAGACCTTTGCGAAATTGCGGGAAATGTTCTACCGGCTCCACGCTCGAGAAGACGTAGAGGACTGGTGCCGTAGTTGCACCATTTGCGCTTCCGTCAAAGGCCCAAAGCGACGACCGAGAGGAGAAATGCAAACTTATAACGTAGGCGTGCCATTTGAAAGGATTGCTGTTGACATCGCCGGACCCTTTTCCTGAATCCGAATGGGGAAATCGATACACGCTGATTCTGGCCGATTATTTTAGAAATTGGTCCGAGGTCTAGCCCATTCCCAACCAGGAAGCAACTACTGTAGCCGAGCAGCTAGTATTAAATTGGGCCAGTAGATATGGCGTACCATGTGAACTACATTCGGATCAAGGCCAAAACTCTGAGTCGCTAATTTTTGGCGAAATGTGCGAACTGCTGCAAATACGGAAAACGAGGACAACACCGCTGCATCCCCAATCCGATGGAATGGTCGAACGTTTCAACGGCACTCTCAATAAATACCTGGCGAAGATGCTTGACGAGAACCAAAGGGACTGGGACCGACACATTCCACTATTTTTGATGGCGTAAAGAGCTGCCGAACATGCATCGACGGGCCAAGATCCAGCCAAAGTCATTTTTGGAAAGACTATTCGTCTGCCAGCTGATAAAAAGTTCGGAACACCGCCTGAGGAACCCCAAACGATCTCGGAGTACACAAGTGAGCTAAGGTACAGGTTGGACAAGATACATCGGACAGTGCGAAAACGCCTCGAATCGGCTACTGACCGCATGAAGACCAGGTATGATCTGAAAGCAAATTCTACTGGCTTCCAGCAAGATGACTTGGTATGGCTATATAATCCACAACGGCGAAAGGGTAGGTCTCCAAAGTTGCAGCATAATTGGGAGTGACTATACCGAGTAACAAAGCGAATCAACGACGTCGTATACCACATCCAGGAACACCGTAGGCCGAGAGCCAAAATGAAAATCGTATACCTGGACCACCTTGCCCCATATAACATCCAGGGAGGATTGACTACAACTGGCGACACATATTTTCGGTGCGAAAAGAACTGAGGTGGGGGCAGTGTTACATGTGCAAATAATTCTGTGAGCTACGGTCACAATTGTTTTTAAAACCATTAAGAACCTCATGATCAACAAAATGAACGTGCTCGAAACCACCAAGCATGATCAACATCTGAAAGTGACGTCCCTGCTCCATTCATTAAGCTGCTCGAATATTCCAGGTGATTCGCTAATGTACGAGAAATGGAGAGACCCTATATAAAGCCAAGCTGAATGAATGGGGGAATGAATTAAAAGCGACATTGATTGTGAAGTGATAGACACTTGAAATAAAAATTTATAGACAAAGTGAAAAGTAAAATTAGCGAAAGTGTTAAATTAATGATTGTGCATTTTTCGTATTAATAAACTCTTTTAATTTGATTTAAAAGACATTGCGTTTTCACTTCTTCGCCATAAACTTTTTTTTTATCGATTTAAATGTTTCGCTAAACGTTCTACCGATTTTAAAACAAAATTTAATATTCGCTTTTTGTTCGAAACTCATTTCTGGACCGATGACATAAACATGCTGTCACTTTAGACGCAATAACTTCGCTTCCATGAACCGAATGTCACCAAACTTTCACTAGAAGTCAGGGAGGGATGAAACTTCACAGATGGTGCCATAAAAAAAATTATAACAAAAGTCATATATATATACAGATATATATATATATATATATATATATACATATATATATATATATATATATATATATATATATATATATATATATATATATATATACATATATGTGTATATGTGTACAACTTAACAATCGGAATTTTTTAGCAAAATTTGATGCTTTATTGTAGAAAAATCGTACAATATATTTTAAGTATTGTCCATTGGAAGGTACAGCATTTCCCCAATTTATGAATTCCATCCCGAAAAAATTGCGTCAGCTTGGCGGCCAAAAGCGAATCTATCTAATTTCGGATGCCTTACTCTGAAGTGAAGCGTATTCCGGTGAGGGCGTTTTGCATCGAGCAAAATAAATGAAAGTCGGGCGGAGCAAGGTCCGGACTATAAGGCGGGTGGGCCAAAACTTCCCATCTACTATTTTCCAAATAGTTTTTCACGGGTCTTGCAACATGCGGCCGAGCGTTATCATGATGAAAAATTATAGCCTCGTGTCCGGTCGCATATTCCGGGCGTTTTCCGATGATGGCACGCTTCAAACATATTAATTGTATTCGATACAGGTCACTTGTGATTGTCTGGTGCAATTTCAGCAACTCATAATATAACGGCCCCTTCTGATCCCACCAAATACACAGCATAACCTTGACGCCATGGATAATTGGCTTCACCGTTGATTTGGCTGGTTGGCCGGGCTTCACGTATGACTTTTTGCGCTTGGGATTGTCATAATAGAGCCAGTTTTCATCCTGAGTCACGATTCGATGCAGAAATGATTTCTTTTTATGGCGCTCAAGCAGCATTTCAGACATACAGAAGGGCCGATCAACGTCTCTCGGCTTCAAATCATAGGGGACCCAATCACCTTGCTTCTGAATGTATCCGGCGGCTTTCGAACGTTTCGAAATGGCTTGCTGAGTCACTCTCAACAATCTGGCAAGTTCGTCTTGCATTTGACACGAATCCTCATAGAGTAGCGTCTCCAATTTTTCGTCTACAAACTTTTTTGGTTGTCTTGGGCGTTCTTTGTCTTTGATGTCAAAATGGCCACTTTTGAAGCGTTGAAACTATTCAAAACACTGTGTTTTCGCTAAAGCCATAAAATTCTACAAGCTAGCGATGACTTTCTGCAGCAATTTCCTTTGCAAAAATGACCCTACAGAACCTCCCGCAAATACTGTCTTTTTCTCCAATTTTCGAAGTTATTTATCGTGAAAAATAATAATGATGCACACGAGATATAATTGTTTTGTTGACTGATTTTGATAGCTGTCCAATGGACCTTCAAAACGACATACATATATATAAAGTTCGAGCTTTCACGATATTTGTTGCGTCAAATTCCGGTTATTAAGTTGTACACCCAATATATATGTATATATATATATATATATATATATATATATATATATATATATATATATATATATATATATATATATATATATATAATATTTATATATATATCTGTATATATATATATATATATATATATATATATATATATATATATATATATATATATATATATATATATATATATATATATACGCATATATATCTATATACTTGTTCATGATTAAGGGACATAACAATTTTGTAATTTTGTATATATATATATATATATATATATATATATATATATATATATATATATATATATATATATATATATATATATATATATATATATATATATATAATATTTATATATATCTGTATATATATATATATATATATATATATATATATATATATATATATATATATATATATATATATATATATATATGTATATATACGCATATATATCTATATACTTGTTTATGATTAAGGGACATAACAATTTTGTATCCTTATATGAATACACTCTTAAACATTTTAACTGACGTCCACAGGAAAGAAGGTTATCAATTCATCACGTATATATTTTTTTGCTTTCTTTTATGTATGTTCACGCATGACTTTTAAACGGAGATACATAGAAGAGTTCTGTTATCGGCAAATGATACGTCTTTCTTTTTGTTAAGTCCCATTTAAAGGATAAGAAATTCAAGTAACGGTAAATGACTTTTACAGTTAAAACTAAAAAATTTACGACTTTCACCCCGATTTTACAGCATAATTGATGGACGCTTGTAAGGATTTTGATTTCAGAGGACTGCATATAGATCTAAAATACTTCGGTACAGAATTGTAACCCTTGCAAGGACTCTATAGATATTAACTGTACAATATGATACATTGATGTCGGAAAATTGAATTTAAATGATCGTTCGTTCGAAAAGTGGAAATTATTTGGCACTCTTCAAGGCTTTTATGGAGATATCGAATCCTTTGGTGACGGATGATAAAAATGATCAACATCCTTAATTTTCTGCATAAAGGGTACATTTT
>OZ017739.1:175209300-175264300 GCA_963969285.1 Odontomyia ornata | reverse complement strand
TTTCTATGCTACGTTAATTGACTAGATGAGACAAGTGAGAGCATTGTCGTAAAAATAATGTATGCTATCAAAATTCCAACATATGGAAGCGCTTCGCGGTGCTATTCTAGCATACGCCATCAAAATTAGAACACTAATCACTCATCTATAACATATAAAAAGATATGTAGAGGTCTTCCTTAAAACAAAGCAGAGCAGAAGCTATAACTCCCGTGAAGTGACTCGTGCTGTCCGTAGAACTCTAGTAACGAAGTACCAATACGTTTTTCATAAAGGAAACAAAAGTTAGTCAATGACTAAGCCCTCACATTTGTGACGTTTGGGGCCACGCGTTGGGTGCTATTATTCTGTATCCGTCCATCCAAGATTTTCCGAAGGAAATCTAAACTGACCTTTTATATGTTCAAGACGTGAAGTCTTGCTACATGCCAACGAACTGTACCCTAACAGGTCAACTGGCCCAGGCAACCTTAGTCCACTTCAGGGAGTTTGTTTGCAGACTAGCTAGTTCGGGGAAGAGTTTCCTTCGCTGGTCCTACACGAGTAGACTAAGCGCAATCACAATAATTCAGCCACCTATATAAATGCCCGTTTAGAAAAAAAAATTACACCACAACCTTACCGTAGCCCTTGTGAGGCTTCCAATTGTAATGTTTTTTTAAAATTACTTGCGAACGCGGAACCGACCTCTCATCGGTTCTAGACGTTAAGTCTGAGTAGTGCCAACAGATGGTACCAACCGGTCAACCAATCCGTGCACCGTAACCCATTCACGCGGTGGCTGCTTGTCGGCCAGCTAGATCGGAGAGGATTTCGGTCGCGGGTCTCCGAATGGGTTACGCTCATTTACAATATTCAGCCACCTGTACACGCCCGTTTTCAAACGCGTTACAAAAACAAAACCATACGGAGAGGAAATCTATTCTACGTTACTCCGTATTTCTTCATTAACCAGTCAAAAGTACAAAATCTAATTTTTATTTCGCGTTCCCGAATTTCCGACGCGGTACCGAAAAGTATACTACGTTAACTCAACCCGACGAAAGCTACGTTAAAGAAAAATCAAGAACAACTAAGGTACCGCGTACCGCGCGCGACGCGAAACCGACTTCAGCGGATTTTCTCAAACCCCACCCTCGCGACGGCATACTTACCCTGCACCTCATTTCCCGCTGAAAAGCAGGACTACTGGAAAGGAAAGTCGTGTTTTAATTAGCAATTCATTTTGTTTTTTTTTTCGAATCTATATTACAAAATATGTACAAAGAGTTCAAAGCTCATTTTAAGCAAAATCTCAATGTCAATATTTATATTTTTTCTATGGTTTCAAACATATTCAATTTATATTTTTTTATTCATATATACCTATTTGAATTAATTTGATTCTATTTTTCATTTGTTTTTATAATATAGATTTATGTTTAATTGAATATACTACAGAAATAATGATGTATTGTTTAAAATCCATACTTAGAAATAATATTTTCCCCATGTTTTTTGTTATATCTGTCACATCTAATTTACATTTATCAATAATTTTGTATATCATTTTCACCTAAACATTTTACCCACATAAAATTTTTCTTCTAGTCTTTCTTATCCAATTGATATCAAAAATAAAATTTTACAAAATATAACATAACGTTCAGTGTAGGAAAGCTACACTACTTAGAATTCATCATCTATCCTAAAAGTTGTTTTAAGACATTAATTTTCGCATTATTTGCTTGTAAACTTAAAAGTATTACTGATGTGCTTTGTCGCGAATTTCCAAAAAACAAAGAAAATATATAAATTGCTTATCCAATATTTCTAAAGATACCAAATTGTGTGTATCGAGAGCCGATAAGTATCGTATGTTTAATGTTGTTTTTATTTATAAATAGACTGTAATCAATACTTGTCATTTATATAGTAAGTAATAACAATCGTAATAAGTCTCATTGTATGTGAGTGTTAGCCTAGAGAAGTTAAAATGAAGAAATGTTGATTTTTGTTTATAAATGTTATATAGTCATCGGATAAAATGGAATCATTATCAGTTTACTTGATTTTCATCATAAATATATATTAAATGGAAATGTGTTTTTCTTGTTTCTCCCTACTAGAAAATTTTAGTTTTATTTTAAATTGATTTCATATATTGAGGAAAATAATTAATTTGGCCTTCTGGTGTCTTTATGTTATTTATATCTTATCTTCTCCTCTGCTCCTTCGTGATTTGATAATGTCGTTACCATCCACAATACTGTCGAATGAGCAAACGACATATTTTAGAACGCTGATTTAGTAGAGATTCATCCACAATATACACACACACATTCCTAATTTCATGGAAATTTCCGATTATAGCTGTTGGTGTTCCTTCTTTTACGTTTTATTTTTATTTATTTTTCTCTTATTATTCGGGATTGGTTGTGTGGCTTTTATTTTATTTTATAGGCTCTTCTCATAATAAAAAATACATTCACGAAATATCCTATTGGTGATGTCCTGATGAAACTTGAATATTTGGTTTCCATTTATATTTCCTTTTGATTCCCATTAGTTTTATAAAGTTATGTATCATCGTTGTTCAAAGTGTTTTAATACTATTGTTCACTTAAGTAAGTCGATTTATAGTTATTGACAGAGTTATATGTAATGTCGAAAATCAAAAACGGAAATGGTTAGTTCTAGCTACCATACTTAAAACCTCTTATATATAAGTTTCTTTTTGTAATTTGTATATTATTCTCAGATTATAATTTGGATTCTGCCTTGCCTTCTCTCTTTTTCAAACATTATTCTGTAAAGATCCTTATAAACCTTCTACTTGATATGGTTTTATTCAATTTTTTCTATAGAAAATGTCCTTCCTCAGCTGCCTATCCTTGGTTGTTTGTATCTGACATCGTTTTTTACCTTGCCACTACTCATTCGCCCGACGCCAAGGTTGGACCGCTATATCCTTGATTTCCATAACCACCACCTTGATTTTCTGCGTACTGTAATTGCCAGCCTTGCCCCTTTGCCCATCACACTACGTGAAGCTGATTACTCACACAAAAAGTTAACAGTCCAGATGCTTATTAGCAAGCGCACGCGGTTTATTGACCACAGATGTCAGAATAGAAGGATCTTCAAGTTCCGCTTCCAATTACTATTCCGGGTTTTCATTCGAGATTGCAAGAATAAATCTGCAATAAATGGCGAGCCTGCAGCGGGCGGCACAATTTCAGAATTGATTCATTTATCATGCACAGAAATACGCGCATTTGCGTCAGTATTTTTACTGATTTTCTCACCATCATCATTTTATATTCGAATGCCATAATGTCGAGTCATTGCATATACTGTGATATTGCTTTGGCCGAGAATCTACTGACGGACGATGGGTTTTAATGGCAGTCACACAAAATGATGGATGAAGCTATTGGGTATGCTTTGTGAGGCGATTAGCGCGAAATATTTCACAACGATTGTCAGAACAAAACAACACTTTCACTTCATCTTGTTTTCTGCGCCCGCATGCAACTGCAGTCCCTTATTAATTCCTCGGGTATGGATCCAGGCACGTAAGGTCAAATCTTCCCATAAGGTCTTTAATTTAGACAGAAAAAGATACACAATACAGATAACAGCATCTATCTACGTTGGCTTACCTTCTTGATAACTGCCTGATAAGATGAGTTACTGTAGTTATTCCCGTTCACCCCTACCGATTTGCCACCTTTTAATGGAAGTTTTTCCCTAGTGAACTTTTACAAGACATCTTGTACACCTGACGTCTATTTATTCGTTTACGACCGACACAAAACTAAATTTCACAATTATAAAGCGATTTTACACTTTTTCCGACACCTGTCTCCAGAAAACACTTTGCAGCAAGAAGACATGAAATTACCTCCACACTTCACTTTGACATCTGGCGGTCAATTTCGCTTTGACATCCCACGACAAAATTGCCGCGGGATGTGCACCCATCCCAACCAACATGAGATGCCAAGCCACTTGGTGGCAAGGTGTGTTAGTGAGTCGCCAGCGGCGTCACAAGATTCATTACAGGGCAGTGTCCACGATGCCTACGAGGCATGGGGAGACTGAAGGAAACGCTGCTTGGTCCTATAACGTTTCTTTGGCATGGTAGACTCCCAGCCCCTTCCGGACATGTCCGCAATGAGGTACCGCGTGGGACTTAAGACTTGTAAGACTCGACACTTCACGAACCTCTTGTCTAACTTGGCAGTGTAATGCCGACCTGCTTCACTTTGTCTAAAATTGAGTCGGTAGATTTCGTCGCCTGCCTTGAAGCCAGAAGGATGCGATCGCAGATTATACCGCTCCTCCCCCACCCGTTTACTGTCCTCAATCCTCTCCCGGATTTGTTCTCGTAGAATTTGGAGTTTCTCGTGCGGCTCCAGCACCACTATTGGGTCTTCCAACCCTTTCAACTGTCGCAATACGAGGTTCCGTGGCAAATCATATGCTGGCCAAACACGGCAAAGTATGGGGAGATGCCTGTGGTGGAGTGGTAAGACGAACGCAGGGCACAGGTGATGGCGGAAATCCTGCGGTCCCAATCGTTCTGATCCGGTTGGACGTAGGCCCGAATGGCGGCTATGAGGGTGTGGTTCAATCGCTCGGACGCATTGGCTTGCGGAGAATAAACGGCAGTCCGCTGATGCGTAATGCCATACTTCTCCATTAATTCTCGGAATCTAGACGAGGTGAATTGAACTCCGTTGTCGGAGACCAGCTTCTCCGGTACTCAAAATATATGGAAAACGCGATTTTCCAGAAAACTGACTATGGGGCCGGTGTGCAGGTTTTGAAGGGGTTCCACAATCGGAAATTTGGACAAGTGGTCCAGGACCACGACAGCTCCCGTGTATCCCAAAGTCGAGCGAGGGTACGGACCGATGAGATCTATATACAGGTGCTGGAACACCCGCTCCGGTAGTTCGAATTTTCCCATCGGGGGCCGAAGAACCGAATTGGGCGCTTTAGTGCATTTGCACAGTTCACAAGCGGCTACTTATTTTTTCACTTGCTGCGCCATCTTAGGCCGAAAGAAGTACGTCTTCAGCTGCCGAAGCGTACGACCATAACCGCCGTGTGCACTCAATGGGTGGTCATGAGCCCGCTTAATCAATTCGCAAGTCAGTTCTTCGGGCACCCATAACTTCCACTGTTCCTCTTCTTGAATGGGGTCCCCGGAGGCGTGTCTCGTCCGCTTGTATATAAGTCCCTCCATCACCCGTAGTTCTGGCAGCTGTAGTAACTGGTTCTGAATCGTATTCATCAGCTGGATATAACATGCTGACTTGAAGGCGGAATGGTCCAAGTCGATCCATAGGGGGATGTCGTCCTCCTGGGCCAACTCGGCTCCTTCAGGGGCGAACATCCTGGATAGTGTGTCCGGTACCACGTGCTGACTTCCTTTGCGGTGTCTTATCGTGAAGTCAAACGCCTGTAATTTCAAGGCCCATCTGGCCAAGCGGCCGTGGAGATCAGTTTGGCTTATCAGACATTTCAGTGACGCATGATCAGTGACGATTTCAAAAGGATGTCCTTCTACATATGCTCGAAAACGTTTCACTGCCAGCACAGTCGCCAGGCATTCCTGCTCCGAGACCGTGTAGTTCCGCTGGGCCGGGTTCAGCTTGTGGGACATGAAGGCTATAGGTCTCTCCTCGCCGTCTTGTGCAACCTGGACTAAGACTGCTCCCACCCCATGTTGACTCGCGTCACAATGGATTGAGAACGGTTTGTCAAAGTCCGGGCTGTGCAGTACGGGGGCTGTAGTCAGACTCTTCTTTAGCTCTTCAAAGGCTCGCAAGCTGGGCTTTTCCCAGACGAACTTACGTCCCTTACGCAGCATGTCGGTCAAAGGAGTGGTAATGGTGGCATAGTCACGTACAAAACGCTGGTACCATCCGCATAAGCCTAGGAATCGGCGTAATTGCTTGGTGGTCTTGGGTAATGGAAAAACGTCAATCGCTTGAGTCTTATCTGGATCGGTTTTGATATTGCCATGCCCAATTATGTGACCTAAGTACTTCACCTCCATCATCACGAACTGACTCTTCTGTATGTTGATTGTTAACCCTGCCCTCCGGATGTGTAGCGCCACCTCCTGAAGCAGGTCGATGTGTTCGTCAAAGGTTTCTGTTATAAGCAACAGATCGTCCAAGTACACGAAAATTTGGTGCCGCAAATGAGGTGGTATCACCTTATCCACAAGGCGCGTCATTGTTTGAGGGGCATTGCACAACCCGAATGGCATAGTCACGAATTGATACATGGGCCGATCTGGGACTGTGAAGGCTGTTTTTCTCCTTTGAGCCAGGGTCTAAAGGAATTTGCCAGAAGGCCTCCTTGAGGTCTAAGCTCGCGATGAAGTGGGCTTTAGGCAACCGACTCAAAATGCTTTCAATCAACGGTAGAGGGTATGCGTCCTTGACAGTGACGGCGTTCAAGCGTCTGGCATCTAAGCATAGCCGGACCTTGTTCGGCTTGACAACTAAGGTGACCGGGGAAGCCCACGCGCTCTGCGATTCTTCGACCACGCCTAATGCTAGCATTCGATCAACTTCGGCATATAACAACTTTTCCTTCGCCGGAGATATGGCAAAATGTATCTGTTTTATGGGTTTAGCATCCCCCACATCTATAGTGTGTAACACCAGTGCAGTCCGCCCGAGACCTTCCTTCTCATGCGATGGAAAAGCCGATATAGCCGAGTCAAGTCTCAATTGCTGATTCACATCCAGTGTATGTCGTAATAAGTGATTGGTTTGAGTTTGGTCAGGAATTGTGGTGACGGACTCCAGTTTCGTACCGGAAAACAGTGCCGGGGCCAAGTTAAATTTTCGAACGAAATCCACTCCTAGATAAAGATTGTGGGTTAATTTAGGTATGATGTAAAATTCCAGAGGTTAATTACTCCCTTAAAGGTAACATTCGTCGTAACTTTTCCCACTACAGAGTGACGAGTTCCGTCCGCCGTGCTTAACCAGGTGGTAAAATGGTGGATTTGGTCCACGTGCATTGCCAGTACCTCCCCTGCAAAATCGGCTGATATGCAATTCACACTGGCTCCCGTATCGACTAAACCTGACACTCGTTTTTGCAGGAGGTGTACTGACGCATATGGTCGAACGTCATCCCTCAATAATTCGTCTAAGTGTATGTCCTTCAGCACCTTCCTCGACTGCCTGACTCTTCTCCAGAAGCTTCGCATCCGACGCGTGGCTCGCTTTCTTCGCGGTGGGACAGTTGTAGCCAACTCCTCATGGAAGATGCGCTGTCGAGTAGCCAAATAATTCCGCAGCCTGACGTGGAAAGGTTTGACATGCCAAGGAACTTTCGCCTCGCTATCATATCTCTGCGCGTTGGCCTCGACAAAGGATGGCGTCGGTTGTGGAACTTCGGGAGAACTGTGTTTGGCGGTGCTAGTCAGCAGAATTTGAGTCATGTCGGGGGCTTGGTCATAGCTAGTGATGGGGTCAGGATTAGTTCGTCCGGGGCTTAGGAGTGCCGACGGGTGGTCGCGGCACTCGGTCGCAAGTTTTTTCGCAGTTTGCAATTTGCGCAATCAGGTCCGTATGTGTCGGCCTTCCCGCATCGGTAACAGAAAAGCGTCGGTTCCGCTGGACATGCATAGAACCGATGCCCCGTTTGTCGGCAGTTCCAACAGACCGTCGGGCTGGTAATTGCTTCAAGGGAGGGTCTATCAATCATTGCTGGGTCCTCAAGCTCCGGTGATGCTCCGCTCCTCGGTACTGGTACTGGATCAGCAAGTAGGTGGTCCGCTGCCATCAACTCCGCGGTGTGATGATTTCGGGGATTTGGTCCCGTTATGCGAGGTTGTGGACGGAAGGTACCTCGCCACTCATCCAATTGTTCTTGCCTACGGGCATGGAGGCGCAATCCCTGTATGGTGTTGATGGGAAAATGCAGAAGGCTGTTCTGAAGATCCCACCGCATATTCTCTCTGATAATTTCTTTTGTTCGCAAGCGAGTGCTCAATCTCACTATGCTTGTGTAGTACTGGTCGAACGGTTCGTGAGCGCCTTGTTTCCGTTTCTTTATCTGTTCCCTTAGTTCTCTCTCAGTGAAGCCATCATCAAATCGATTGTGGAAGGCTGCACTGAAAGAGTTCCAAGTGGGACGTGGCGTCGACTCCTTAAAACTCCAGTACCAGTCGGCAGCATCTCCGCTGAACAAAAGATGTGCATGCCGGAGGAAGGCCGAGGAATCACCTCCCAGGGTGCTGGATACTAACGCCTGAATCCGGAAAAGGAACCGGTCCGCTGATATCATATCGTTGAAACCCGTGAAGTTCAGGCGCCAACTCTCCACCAACGGAGGTGCGGTGCTGTGTCGTGGTCTATACTCGGGCGCTCTGGGATCCATTCCCGAGTTTCTTGGAGGTAGGGCCCATTGATCCGATGGTCGAGAGTGGGGCATAGCCACACTGGGATTGGGCTCCCAGCCAAGCGGAGTTCTCACGCGGCTGGGTGGTTGGCTCATGGGGAGGTTCTGGAGCCTTCCCTCCAAGTTGCCAATCCTCTCAGACATATCCCGCATTAACGCCACGAGGGTGTCAATGGAGTGGGTGAAAGGCGCGGGTGTAACCTCGGACGCGACAACTGCAGCAGGAACTTCACCGCCCACGGCTCCTTGCAAGTCCACCAGTGATTGGGGCGGTTCGGCATCTGGAACCCCTTTCGCCACCGCTCCACGCGTGGGGACAGGCGTTCCGAGGGGGACGTCTACGGCGGACCGATCTATGGGTCGCCGGCATAGTGGGCAAAGCTCGGACGTGAGGAGGAGCTGTTGGACACAGGCACGATGGAAAAGGTGTCCACAATCCAATCGCACGCTGTGTACGCCCTCCACTACGTCTTCGAAGCAGATCCCGCAGTTAGCTGGTTGGACCGTTTTGGATCTGGTCCAACGCTTATCTGGGGTCCGCATCGTTGCCATCTTCGATTATTAATGTGTGTTGGCAATGGGTATTCCTAAAAAAAAACGGAAAGGTAGATTACTCCTACTACTAACTTAATATATATGGAAGCTTAGAAATATATATTAGTGGCCGATAGTGGCCGATAGTGGCGAGCTATTTCTATAAAATAGAAAAAAAAAATCTTTGAATACACACTTTCCTTTCCAGCAGTCGACTCCTCTAAAGGGAAATGAGAGTGCGTGGTAGTCTGCCGAAGAAAGGGTGCTTTCGGTCGATTTACAATAATTAACCCCTAAGCCCACATACATCACAAAAAACCGTCTCTAAACTACGTTAAATGACTCGACGAGACAAGTGGTAGAGCTACCGTAACGGCTTAGTACGCGGTCAAAATTCCCGACGCGTGGAAGCATTCCGGGCTCCGCAACTCCAGCATACGCCACCGAACGTTGAACCGATACCACTCGTCTATCACGCATACGAAATAAGTAGAATCCTTCCGCGACATAAAGGCAAGGTAGCCTTCTATTTTCTTGAGAGTCCAGGCCGACAGGAGAAACCCCATCTGGCTGACAGTTCCATCGAGAAAATAGAAGGTCCTTACAGGGGTTAACCTGGGACAACACATCGGAAGGATTCTGTCGCGAGAAAAACAAATCAAACAAAGGAGAGCGGAAGCTAAAACTCACGTGAAGCGACTGCTAGTGTGTATCACACAACTCCACTGCTCCTGTTTGTGAGGCTCGAGTACCAGAGTACCTTACATCCTCCGTAAAGGACCAACTCGTCAGAAGACGCGAATCGTTTATCCCCTTAGGATGTTTTGGGCCCCACGTTGGGCGCCATTTGTAATGTTTTTTAAAATTACTTGCGAACGCGGAACCGACCTCTCATCGGTTCTAGACGTTAAGTCTGAGTAGTGCCAACAGATGGTACCAACCGGCCAACCAATCCGTGCACCGTAACCCATTCACGCGGCGGCTGCTTGTCGGCCAGCTAGATCGGAGAGGATTTCGGTCGCGGGTCTCCGAATGGGTTACGCTCATTTACAATATTCAGCCACCTGTACACGCCCGTTTTCAAACGCGTTACAAAAACAAAACCATACGGAGAGGAAATCTATTCTACGTTACTCCGTATTTCTTCATTAACCAGTCAAAAGTACAAAATCTAATTTTTATTTCGCGTTCCCGAATTTCCGACGCGGTACCGAAAAGTATACTACGTTAACTCAACCCGACGAAAGCTACGTTAAAGGAAAATCAAGAACAACTAAGGTACCGCGCGCGACGCGAAACCGACTTCAGCGGATTTTCTCAAACCCTACCCTCGCGACGGCATACTTACCCTGCACCTCATTTCCCGCTGAAAAGCAGGACCACTGGAAAGGAAAGTCGTGTTTTAATTAGCAATTCATTTTGTTTTTTTTTCGAATCTGTTTTACAAAATATGTACAAAGAGTTCAAAGCTCATTTTAAGCAAAATCTCAATGTCAATATTTATATTTTTTCTATGGTTTCAAACATATTCAATTTATATTTTTTTATTCATATATACCTATTTAAATTAATTTGATTCTATTTTTCATTTGTTTTTATAATATAGATTTATGTTTAATTGAATATACTACAGAAATAATGATGTATTGTTTAAAATCCATACTTAGAAATAATATTTTCCCCATGTTTTTTGTTATATCTGTCACATCTAATTTACATTTATCAATAATTTTGTATATCATTTTCACCTAAACATTTTACCCACATAAAATTTTTCTTCTAGTCTTTCTTATCCAATTGATATCAAAAATAAAATTTGACAAAATATAACATAACGTTCAGTGTAGGAAAGCTACACTACTTAGAATTCATCATCTATCCTAAAAGTTGTTTTAAGACATTAATTTTCGCATTATTTGCTTGTAAACTTAAAAGTATTACTGATGTGCTTTGTCGCGAATTTCCAAAAAACAAAGAAAATATATAAATTGCTTATCCAATATTTCTAAAGATACCAAATTGTGTGTATCGAGAGCCGATAAGTATCGTATGTTTAATGTTGTTTTTATTTATAAATAGACTGTAATCAATACTTGTCATTTATATAGTAAGTAATAACAATCGTAATAAGTCTCATTGTATGTGAGTGTTAGCCTAGAGAAGTTAAAATGAAGAAATGTTGATTTTTGTTTATAAATGTTATATAGTCATCGGATAAAATGGAATCATTATCAGTTTACTTGATTTTCATCATAAATATATATTAAATGGAAATGTGTTTTTCTTGTTTCTCCCTACTAGAAAATTTTAGTTTTATTTTAAATTGATTTCATATATTGAGGAAAATAATTAATTTGGCCTTCTGGTGTCTTTATGTTATTTATATCTTATCTTCTCCTCTGCTCCTTCGTGATTTGATAATGTCGTTACCATCTACAATACTGTCGAATGAGCAAACGACATATTTTAGAACGTTGATTTAGTAGAGATTCATCCACAATATACACACACACATTCCTAATTTCATGAAAATTTCCGATTATAGCTGTTGGTGTTCCTTCTTTTACGTTTTATTTTTAATTATTTTTTTCTTATTATTCGGGATTGGTTGTGTGGCTTTTATTTTATTTTATAGGCTCTTCTCATAATAAAAAATACATTCACGAAATATCCTATTGGTGATGTCCTGATGAAACTTGAATATTTGGTTTCCATTTATATTTCCTTTTGATTCCCATTAGTTTTATAAAGTTATGTATCATCGTTGTTCAAAGTGTTTTAATACTATTGTTCACTTAAGTAAGTCGATTTATAGTTATTGACAGAGTTATATGTAATGTCGAAAATCAAAAACGGAAATGGTTAGTTCTAGCTACCATACTTAAAACCTCTTATATATAAGTTTCTTTTTGTAATTTGTATATTATTCTCAGATTATTATTTGGATTCTGCCTTGCCTTCTCTCTTTTTCAAACATTATTCTGTAAAGATCCTTATAAACCTTCTACTTGATCTGATTTTATTCAATTTTTTCTATGGAAAATGTCCTTCCTCAGCTGCCTATCCTTGGTTGTTTGTATCTGACATCGTTTTTTACCTTGCCACTACTCATTCGCCCGACGCCAAGGTTGGACCGCTATATCCTTGATTTCCATAACCACCACCTTGATTTTCTGCGTACTGTAATTGCCAGCATTGCCCCTTTGCCCATCACACTACGTGAAGCTGATTAATCACACAAAAAGTTAACAGTCCAGATGCTTATTAGCAAGCGCACGCGGTTTATTGATCACAGATGTCAGAATAGAAGGATCTTCAAGTTCCGCTTCCAATTACTATTCCGGGTTTTCATTCGAGATTGCAAGAATAAATCTGCAATAAATGGCGAGCCTGCAGCGGGCGGCACAATTTCAGAATTGATTCATTTATCATGCACAGAAATACGCGCATTTGCGTCAGTATTTTTACTGATTTTCTCACCATCATCATTTTGTATTCGAATGCCATAATGTCGAGTCATTGCATATACTGTGATATTGCTTTGGTTTTAATGGCAGTCACACAAAATGATGGATGAAGCTATTGGGTATGCTTTGTGAGGCGATTAGCGTGAAATATTTCACAACGATTGTCAGAACAAAACAACACTTTCACTTCATCTTGTTTTCTGCGCCCGCATGCAACCGCAGTCCCTTATTAATTCCTCGGGTATGGATCCAGGCACGTAAGGTCAAATCTTCCCATAAGGTCTTTAATTTAGACAGAAAAAGATACACAATACAGATAACAGCATCTATCTACGTTGGCTTACCTTCTTGATAACTGCCTGATAAGATGAGTTACTGTAGTTATTCCCGTTCACCCCTACCGATTTGCCACCTTTTAATGGAAGTTTTTCCCTAGTGAACTTTTACAAGACATCTTGTACACCTGACGCCTATTTATTCGTTTACGACCGACACGAAACTAAATTTCACAATTATAAAGCGATTTTACACTTTTTCCGACACCTGTCTCCAGAAAACATTTTGCTGCAAGAAGACATGAAATTACCTCCACACTTCGCTTTGACATCTGGCGGTCAATTTCGCTTTGACATCCCACGACAAAATTGCCGCGGGATGTGCACCCGTCCCAACCAACATGAGATGCCAAGCCACTTGGTGGCAAGGTGTGTTAGTGAGTCGCCAGCGGCGTCACAAGATTCATTACACAATAAATCAGGAACAACCAAGATCGAATTCGAGCATTCCAATGTAAATACCGATGAGATGCCAGACACAAGCTACTCTCATACTAGCCAAAGGATCCTACACTACTGAAAAAGCCAATTCCATGTTATGGTACCACGCACCCGAGCCTATCAGTCGTGGATTGTAAAAACCCTACCCTCTAGGTGGCATACTTACCTCCTGCTGCTATTTCCCGCTGAGAAACCACACTACTAAAAGGAAAGAATAAGGTGACAAGTTACAGTGCGAAAATTATAGAGGCGTATCACTACTTTGTACGGCATACAAAATATTTTCAAAGATCTTAGAAGATAAAATCGGATCATACGCTAACAGTATTATTGGGGAGTATCAAGGTAGTTTTAGAGCAGGTAGATGAACGATAGACCAATTGTTCACAGTCAAGCAGGCACCTGAAAAGTACTGGGAGTTCAACATAGACGTACACCAAATATGACTTTAAGTAAGCATACGACAGTATTGACCGTAACGTACTGTACCAAATAATGCTTTGCCTTGGCAACCCAGCCACATTTGTCCATCTTACCAAAATGACAATGAAAACGACAACCTCCCAAGTCCGCATCATCAACCTACTCACCGATGCCTTTGACACAAATATTTGCCTAAAGCAGGGAGATGGCGTGGCCCCATTGCTATTCAATTTGGCTCTGGTGTACGTCATAAGGAAGCTACCTGTTGATACGCGAGGTACATTACTATTCAAGTCGAGCCAAGTAGTAGCCTATGCGGATGACATAAAAATTTTGTCACGATCATTCACAACTGCCAAAGAACTTTTCCTGAAACTCGACAGCGAAGCAAAACTAGTAGGGTTACAAATCAATGAAAATAAAACAAACATAATGATGCAGTCCAGGAAAGAATTCTCAAATACACAAAATACCACACTTTGCGAATACAGTATCGAGAATGTGAGCGAATTTGTGTATTTAGGTGCCAAAATAATGAAAGAGACAAAATAAGCCGAAGAATACAGCTCGCAAATAAAATATTTTATTCAGTTTTGACGATCTTGAAGACCAGCTGCATACACAGGAAAACAAAGCTCCAAGTACACAAATCTGTGATAAGACCTGTGTTATGCTTTGAGTGTGAAACAAATATATTGAATGCCTTGGACCTGGCTTTGGGTCCTGAGGCGAAAAATTGGAGTGAAACTAGACAGGACCCAACAGGATACAACCATGAGCTGTATGAAATTTTCGATGAGCCGGAGTTCTCAACGATTAAAGACTGCGGAAGCTGCAATGAGCTGGCCACATAAATCGTATGGACGAACAACAGATACCCAAAAAGGAATTCGTTGGGAGAACTGAAGGCCAGAGACCAGTGGAGAAACCGAGGAAACGCTGGTCTGACTCGGTCGATGAAGACAGTTCATCGCTGCTTGGATTTCAAAATTGAAGAACGCGGTCAATGGATCGAGACAGTTGAAGGCGCTTTTGCAGGAAGCAAAGGTGAAGAAAAGGAAAGAAAATGTTAGTTTAACAATTCTTTTTTAATTTCAGAGTCGGTTTATTTTTGTATGCCACAATCATAACATGAAAAATTTCATCTAGTAAAAATAAAAGTAACAAAAGTATTGACAAACTTTGGTAAAAAATAAATTGTGGAAATATTTGGCGATGATTCTGCAAAATACATTAATAAAAACATGAGAGGTGATATAAAGTGGGATACAGCTTTTTTAATGTTTGTATTTACACGACAATATACTAAATGGAGAATCTTTAAACCAGTTTAAAACAAGAAAATAAAAAATAAGAAAAGAGAGTGCTCCTACCATACTAGGGAAACAAGTTTTCTGATGGCATGAATTGATGACTGTAGTGAAATAGTAGGTATAAGTAAATGTCCATACAGGACTGCAGCGATGGTCTGCTGCCTCAGCGGAAGGGGATGTTGGGATCCGCTGCAATTGGCCCTGTCTCGGGACGTGTGAATGCGCTGGCAGGCTAGCGTTGCGGTGCCATGAGGTGGGTTTTTCCCCTCAACACAAGGACCCACTGCAAAAGAATTTCGCATCCACGAATTTCTGGGTTCCAATAAATGTCAACCGAAGTCCAAAAGGAGGTTATCAACTAAGCGTCGGAAATTGCTGACACAAAGGAAAAACTGGACCTGGGGAAGACAGATGGACTTCAGAGGCCTTCATCGTTACCGACGATTCTTATGGCCCACTAATAAGAGTAGGGCATCCAGATGGAAGTGGTGCCCCCTCGCACCCTCCCAACCAGATCAAGATCCAAACGTAGACGTGGCCATATATTTCCCATTTGAGGGGTAAATTAATGCAAACATAATTTGCATGAATTTTTCCATCAAATGAGAAATACAGATGTGGCCAATTTATGCTATAGAATTATGTAATCGAATCACATAACTCTATACCATAAAAGGGCACGCGAGCGCAAAGCCACTCTACCCGATAAGAGCCTCTGTTAAAGAACAAAAAACGGAGGAGCGCGCCCGATGGCTAGCCTATGTTATACGAGGAGCGTAGCATCGTTGCGGGTCCTATACCCGGTCAGGTAAAACGAGAGGGAAAGACCGAAGCGCCCGCTAGTGATGTGGCTGGATTTACTGAATTTACTGAAATATAAATATTTGCAATCCGTGATCTTAAAGCCACTACGTTTCATTTAAAAATAAAATTGAAAGCTAGTTAAACTGATGAATTCCAGCAAATGCTTCGCTCTAATACATGTACTTAGCAAGGTTATATAATTATGGTTGACTACTCCCTTCTCATATTCATTACGATAAACAGCTAAAATGGGATCATACTTCATTTGCTCTGGTAATTTTATCCAAATATCCAGGTCGCCATCGGTTACATCCGCATTTCATCAATGATTCAAATATCAGGAATTTCTCTCCAACTCCGCTTTTAATTTTTGTAAATTTTATCCAAAGAATCAAATTCCAGTAACAAGGTTTAGAGTAGTGACTTGACACTCAAAGCACTCTTAAAATTTTCTTTGTTTAACACCCATAATTAGTTTTATATTTATTGATTCGAATGGTTCGTTTGGTGAGATTTGTAATTATAAAAGTTATTTAAACCAAAAAAAAGGTCATCCTACGTTGGCTCCTGTTCACTAATAAGAAGGTTAAATTTGTTACTTCGTGATTTTCAGATGCAATGCTTTAAGCAGCTTTGATGTTTTGACCCAGTTTCATGATACCTAAGGGACTGGCCTTTTATCAAATCAAGCCCTGAATTTTTAATTTTGGTTGAAAAAATTTCAACGTTTTCACTTCTTTAAAAAGTATATATATATATATATATATATATATATATATATATATATATATATATATATATATATATATATATATATACAGATATATATATATATATATATATATATATATATATATATATATATATACATATGTATATGTATATAAATATATATATATATATATATATATATATATATATATATATATATATATATATATATATATATGTATACATATATATACTGACTTTAAGTAAGCATACGACAGTATTGACCGTAACGTACTGTACCAAATAATGCTTTGCCTTGGCAACCCAGCCACATTTGTCCATCTTACCAAAATGACAATGAAATCGACAACCTCCCAAGTCCGCATCATCAACCTACTCACCGATGCCTTTGACACAAATATTGGACTAAAGCAGGGAGATGGCGTGGCCCCATTGCTATTCAATTTGGCTCTGGTGTACGTCATAAGGAAGCTACCTGTTGATACGCGAGGTACATTACTATTCAAGTCGAGCCAAGTAGTAGCCTATGCGGATGACATAAAAATTTTGTCACGATCATTCACAACTGCCAAAGAACTTTTCCTGAAACTCGACAGCGAAGCAAAACTAGTAGGGCTACAAGTCAATGAAAATAAAACAAACATCATGATGCGGTCCAGGAAAGATATCTCAAATACACAAAATACCACACTTTGCGAATACAGTATCGAGAATGTGAGCGAATTTGTGTATTTAGGTGCCAAAATAATGAAAGAGACAAAATAAGCCGAAGAATACAGCTCGCAAATAAAATATTTTATTCAGTTTTGACGATCTTGAAGACCAGCTGCATACACAGGAAAACAAAGCTCCAAGTACACAAATCTGTGATAAGACCTGTGTTATGCTTTGAGTGTGAAACATGGACCCTAACCCAAGCATCCGCAAATATATTGAATGCCTTGGACCTGGCTTTGGGTCCTGAGGCGAAAAATTGGAGTGAAACTAGACAGGACCCAACAGGATACAACCATGAGCTGTATGAAATTTTCGATGAGCCGGAGTTCTCAACGATTAAAGACTGCGGAAGCTGCAATGAGCTGGCCATATAAATCGTATACCCCCCAAAAAGGTATTCGTTGGGAGAACTGAAGGCCGGAGACCAGTGGGGAAATTGAGGAAACGCTGGTCTGACTCGGTCGATGAAGACAGTTCATCGCTGCTCGGATTTCAAAATTGGAGAACGCGGCCAATGGATCGAGACAGTTGAAGGCGCTTTTGCAGGAAGCAAAGGTGAAGAAAAGGAAAGAAAATGTTAGTTTAATAATTCTTTTTCAATTTCAGAGTCGGTTTATTTTTGTATGCCACAATCATAACATGAAAAATTTCATCTAGTAAAAATAAAAGTAACAAAAGTATTGACAAACTTTGGTAAAAAATAAATTGTGGAAATATTTGGCGATGATTCTGCAAAATACATTGATAAAATCATGAGAGGTGATATAAAGTGGGATACAGCTTTTTTAATGTTTGTATTTACACGAAAAAATACTAAATGGAGAATCTTTAAACCAGTTTAAAACAAGAAAATAAAAAATAAGAAAAGAGAGTGCTCCTACCATACTAGGGAAACAAGTTTTCTGATGGCATGAATTGATGACTGTAGTGAAATAGTAGGTATAAGTAAATGTCCGTGCAGGACTGCAGCGATGGTCTGCTGCCTCAGCGGAAGAGGATGTTGGGATCCGCTGAGATTGGCCCTGTCTCGGGACGCGTGAATGCGCTGGCAGGCTAGCGTTGCGGTGCCATGAGGTGGGGTTTTCCCCTCAACACAAGGACCCACTGCAAAAGAATATCGCATCCACGAATTTCTGGGTTCCAATAAATGTCAACCGAAGTCCAAAAGGAGGTTATCAACTAAGCGTCGGAAATTGCTGACGCAAAGGAAAAACTGGACCTGGGGAAGACAGATGGACTTCAGAGGACTTCATCGTTACCGACGATTCTTATGGCCCACTGATACCTCCCAACCGGATCAAGATCCAAACGTAGACGTGGCCATATATTTCCTATTTGAGGGGTAAATTAATGCAAACATAATTTGCATGAATTTTTCCATCAAATGAGAAATACAGATGTGGCCAATTTATGCTATAGAATTATGTAATCGAATCACGTAACTCGATACCATAAAAGGGCACGCGAGCGCAAAGCCACTCTACCCGACAAGAGCCTCTGTTAAACAACAAAAAACGGAGGAGCGCGCCCGATGGCTAGCCTATGTTATACGAGGAGCGTAGCATCGTTGCGGGTCCTATACCCGGTCAGGTAAAACGAGAGGGAAAGACCGAAGCGCCCGCTAGTGATGTGGCTGGATTTACTGAATTTACTGAAATATAAATATTTGCAATCCGTGATCTTAAAGCCACTACGTTTCATTTAAAAATAAAATTGAAAGCTAGTTAAATTGATGAGCTCCAGCAAATGCTTCGCTCTAATACATGTACTTAGCAAGGTTATATAATTATGGTTGACTACTCCCTTCTCATATTCATTACGATAAACAGCTAAAATGGGATCATACTTCATTTGCTCTGGTAATTTTATCCAAATATCCAGGTCGCCATCGGTTACATCCGCATTTCATCAATGATTCAAATATTAGGAATTTCTCTCCAACTCCGCTTTTACTTTTTGTAAATTTTATCCAAAGAATCAAATTCCAGTAACAAGGTTTAGAGTAGTGACTTGACACTCAAAGCACTCTTAAAATTTTCTTTGTTTAACACCCATAATTAGTTTTATTTTTATTGATTCGAATGGTTCGTTGGGGGAGATTTGTAATTATAAAAGTTATTTAAACCAACAAAAAGGTCATCCTTCGTTGGCTTCTGTTCACTAATAATTTTCAAAGCCAAATCTTGATTGACTTTAGGTAGATCAGTTTTAAGTTGAAGTCGACTTGGTCGTTCGGCTTCAATTTGTTGCCGAATCTTTCCTTTCCAGAATTTGTCATGGGCAAATGATTCGATGACAGCTTTTGTTTTATTGTACAGGCGAACATTAATGAAGTAGCCATGCATATAAGCTCGTAGTAGATTTGTTGCAGTTAAATTATCGAAATTGAGCTCTTCCAATTCCTTTTTGGTGACAAATTGGTAATCATCGTAGGTATTTTCAACAACCTGAACCTCCAAGAGATAAAAGCCCCTTCAAAGTAAGCACGTTGGCACTTTATAAGCACTTGAATTATCTTGAACTTAAAACGAAGAAGACCAAGTGAAAAGCTTCAGCATATTGTAAGTTCCGCTATGTAGCCCCGTATTAAAGAATTTAACAAAGAAAAATAACTGTTCACTTCGAAATTTCACTACTCTATCCCTATATGTTATTTCGCTCCAGCATAATACAATATGGTCACTCTTGGATGTCAATGATTACAACAACAAAAATTGATGGGGCAATGTAAAATGAAGACAAGAAAGGACTGAAAATAAATGGCTTTCGCCCTTTAGCGAAAGAGAGTTAGATATAGCTGCAGCCCATATGTGGACATATATATATATATATATATATATATATATATATATATATATGTATATATATATATATATATATATATATATATATATATATATATATATATATATATATATATATGTATATATATATATATATATATATATATATATATATATATATATATATATATATATATATATATATATATATATCTGTATATATATATATATATATATATATATATATATACTCGTAAATATATATATATATATATATATATACTCGTATATATATATATATATATATATATATATATATATATATATATATATATATATATAAATATATATATATATATATATATATATATATATATATAATATATATATATATATATATATATATATATATATATATATATAAATATATATATATATATATATATATATATATATAGATATATATATATGTATATATATATATGTATATATATGTATATATACTCGTATCTATATATATATATATATATATATATACATATATATATATATATATATACATATATATATATATATATATATATATATATATATATATATATATATATATATATATATATATATGTATATATATATACGAGGTGTGTTCAAAAAATACCGCGAATTTTGTTTTTTTTCAAAAATTATTTATTTATTCATGAATATCTATTTTGTCCCCTTCAAAGTGATCCCCATGAGATATTATACACTTGTGCCAACGGTTTTTCCAATCTTCGAAGCACTTCAAAAAATCATGTTTTTTAATCTTGTTCAGCTCCTCCTTCGATGCCGTCTTTATCTCGTCAAGCGAAGCGTAACGTCATCCTTTCATGGGCCTCTTCAGTTTAGGAAACAAGATAAAGTCACAGGGGGCCAGATCTGGGGAATACGGTGGCTGCGGCATCATTAGTGTGTTGTTTTTGGCCAAAAAGTCGCGCACAAGCAACGATGTGTGAGCAGGGGCGTTATCGTGGTGCAAAAGCCAATTTTTGTTCTCCCACAAATCCGGGCGTTTCTGGCGGATTGCTTCGCGCGAATTGCGCATAACTTGCACGTAATATTCCTTATTGACCGTTCTTCCCTGTGGCAAGAACTCATGATCCACCACGCCCCTGCAATCGAAGAAAACTGTCAGCAAAGCTTTCACATTCGACCGAACTTGGCGCGCTTTTTTCGGTCTTGGTTCATGCGGCAGCTTCCATTGAGATGATTGAGCTTTGGTTTCCACGTCATAACCATAAACCCACGATTCAACACCAGTTATGACTCTCTGGAGCAAATTTGGTTCGTCGCGGACAGAGTTTAACATCTCATTAGCAATGTTCATGCGTTGCTGTTTTTGGTCGCAATTGAGCAATTTTGGTACGAATTTCGCGGCGACCCGTCTCATGCCCAAATCGTTGATAAAAATCGAATGGCACGAGCCAATCGATATGTTTAGGTCCTCAGCAACTTCTCTAACGGTGATTCGACGATAGGCCCGTACCATTTTCTCCACTTCATTAATTTTTTCGTCTGTTGTTGAAGTGCTCGGGCGTCCGGCACGCTCTTCGTCGTTCACATCTTCTCGGCCTTCTAAAAACATTTTGTACCACCGATAAACGTTGCTTCGGTCCAAGGTAGCTTCTCCGTATGCCACAGTCAACATTCGGAATGCATTCGCGCACTTAATTTCGTTTTTCACACAAAATTTGATACACGTTCTTTGATCCATTTTTTTGAATAAGTAAAAATCGAAGATGATTGAAAACACGTGCAAGTAAAGCAGCTATCACCAATCAAGTGAACATTCAAAATGGCCGAGCTTGTCGGCATAAGTGACAGACATGAGTACCAACATAACGCCACAAAAAAATAGAAATTCGAATATACGTAACCCGCGAAAATTCAAAATTCGTGATACTTTTTGAACACACCTCGTATATGTCCACATATGGGCTGCAGCTATATCTAACTCTCTTTCGCTAAAGGGCGAAAGCCATTTATTTTCAGTCCTTTCTTGTCTTCATTTTACATTGCCCCATCAATTTTTGTTGTTATAATCATTGACATCCAAGAGTGACCATATTGTATTATGCTGGAGCGAAATAACATATAGGGATAGAGTAGTGAAATTTCGAAGTGAACAGTTATTTTTCTTTGTTAAATTCTTTAATACGGGGCTACATAGCGAAACTTACAATATGCTGAAGCTTTTCACTTGGTCTTCTTCGTTTTAAGTTCAAGATAATTCAAGTGCTTATAAAGTGCCAACATGCTTATTTTGAAGGGGCTTTCATCTCTTGGAGGTTCAGGTTGTTGAAAATACCTACGATGATTACCAATTTGTCACCAAAAAGGAATTGGAAGAGCTCAATTTCGATAATTTAACTGCAACAAATCTACTACGAGCTTATATGCATGGCTACTTCATTAATGTTCGCCTGTACAATAAAACAAAAGCTGTCATCGAATCATTTGCCCATGATAAATTCCGGAAAGGAAAGATTCGGCAACAAATTGAAGCCGAACGACCAAGTCGACTTCAACTTAAAACTGATCTACCTAAAGTCAATCAAGATTTGGCTTTGAAAATTATTAGTGAACAGAAGCCAACGTAGGATGACCTTTTTGTTGGTTTAAATAACTTTTATAATTACAAATCTCCCCCAACGAACCATTCGAATCAATAAAAATAAAACTAATTATGGGTGTTAAACAAAGAAAATTTTAAGAGTGCTTTGAGTGTCAAGTCACTACTCTAAGCCTTGTTACTGGAATTTGATTCTTTGGATAAAATTTACATAAATTAAAAGCGGAGTTGGAGAGAAATTCCTAATATTTGAATCATTGATGAAATGCGGATGTAACCGATGGCGACCAGGATATTTGGATAAATTTACCAGAGCAAATGAAGTATGATCCCATTTTAGCTGTTTATCGTAATGAATATGAGAAGGGAGTGGTCAACCATAATTATATAACCTTGCTAAGTACATGTATTAGAGCGAAGCATTTGCTGGAATTCATCAGTTTAACTAGCTTTCAATTTTATTTTTAAATGAAACGTAGTGGCTTTAAGATCACGGATTGCAAATATTTATATTTCAGTAAATTCAGTAAATCCAGCCACATCACTAGCGGGCGCTTCGGTCTTTCCCTCTCGTTTTACCTGACCGGGTATAGGACCCGCAACGATGCTACGCTCCTCGTATAACATAGGCTAGCCATCGGGCGCGCTCCTCCGTTTTTTGTTCTTTAACAGAGGCTCTTATCGGGTAGAGTGGCTTTGCGCTCGCGTGCCCTTTTATGGTATAGAGTTATGTGATTCGATTACATAATTCTATAGCATAAATTGGCCACATCTGTATTTCTCATTTGATGGAAAAATTCATGCAAATTATGTTTGCATTAATTTACCCCTCAAATGGGAAATATATGGCCACGTCTACGTTTGGATCTTGATCTGGTTGGGAGGGTGCGAGGGGGCACCACTTCCATCTGGATGCCCTACTCTTATTAGTGGGCCATAAGAATCGTCGGTAACGATGAAGGCCTCTGAAGTCCATCTGTCTTCCCCAGGTCCAGTTTTTCCTTTGTGTCAGCAATTTCCGACGCTTAGTTGATAACCTCCTTTTGGACTTCGGTTGACATTTATTGGAACCCAGAAATTCGTGGATGCGAAATTCTTTTGCAGTGGGTCCTTGTGTTGAGGGGAAAAACCCACCTCATGGCACCGCAACGCTAGCCTGCCAGCGCATTCACACGTCCCGAGACAGGGCCAATTGCAGCGGATCCCAACATCCCCTTCCGCTGAGGCAGCAGACCATCGCTGCAGTCCTGTATGGACATTTACTTATACCTACTATTTCACTACAGTCATCAATTCATGCCATCAGAAAACTTGTTTCCCTAGTATGGTAGGAGCACTCTCTTTTCTTATTTTTTATTTTCTTGTTTTAAACTGGTTTAAAGATTCTCCATTTAGTATATTGTCGTGTAAATACAAACATTAAAAAAGCTGTATCCCACTTTATATCACCTCTCATGTTTTTATTAATGTATTTTGCAGAATCATCGCCAAATATTTCCACAATTTATTTTTTACCAAAGTTTGTCAATACTTTTGTTACTTTTATTTTTACTAGATGAAATTTTTCATGTTATGATTGTGGCATACAAAAATAAACCGACTCTGAAATTAAAAAAGAATTGTTAAACTAACATTTTCTTTCCTTTTCTTCACCTTTGCTTCCTGCAAAAGCGCCTTCAACTGTCTCGATCCATTGACCGCGTTCTTCAATTTTGAAATCCAAGCAGCGATGAACTGTCTTCATCGACCGAGTCAGACCAGCGTTTCCTCGGTTTCTCCACTGGTCTCTGGCCTTCAGTTCTCCCAACGAATTCCTTTTTGGGTATCTGTTGTTCGTCCATACGATTTATGTGGCCAGCTCATTGCAGCTTCCGCAGTCTTTAATCGTTGAGAACTCCGGCTCATCGAAAATTTCATACAGCTCATGGTTGTATCCTGTTGGGTCCTGTCTAGTTTCACTCCAATTTTTCGCCTCAGGACCCAAAGCCAGGTCCAAGGCATTCAATATATTTGCGGATGCTTGGGTTAGGGTCCATGTTTCACACTCAAAGCATAACACAGGTCTTATCACAGATTTGTGTACTTGGAGCTTTGTTTTCCTGTGTATGCAGCTGGTCTTCAAGATCGTCAAAACTGAATAAAATATTTTATTTGCGAGCTGTATTCTTCGGCTTATTTTGTCTCTTTCATTATTTTGGCACCTAAATACACAAATTCGCTCACATTCTCGATACTGTATTCGCAAAGTGTGGTATTTTGTGTATTTGAGATATCTTTCCTGGACCGCATCATGATGTTTGTTTTATTTTCATTGACTTGTAGCCCTACTAGTTTTGCTTCGCTGTCGAGTTTCAGGAAAAGTTCTTTGGCAGTTGTGAATGATCGTGACAAAATTTTTATGTCATCCGCATAGGCTACTACTTGGCTCGACTTGAATAGTAATGTACCTCGCGTATCAACAGGTAGCTTCCTTATGACGTACACCAGAGCCAAATTGAATAGCAATGGGGCCACGCCATCTCCCTGCTTTAGTCCAATATTTGTGTCAAAGGCATCGGTGAGTAGGTTGATGATGCGGACTTGGGAGGTTGTCGATTTCATTGTCATTTTGGTAAGATGGACAAATGTGGCTGGGTTGCCAAGGCAAAGCATTATTTGGTACAGTACGTTACGGTCAATACTGTCGTATGCTTACTTAAAGTCAGTATATATATGTATACATATATATATATATATATATATATATATATATATATATATATATATATATATATATATTTATTTATATACATATACATATGTATATATATATATATATATATATATATATATCTGTATATATATATATATATATATATATATATATATATATATATATATATATATATATATATATATATACTTTTTAAAGAAGTGAAAACGTTGAAATTTTTTCAACCAAAATTAAAAATTCAGGGCTTGATTTGATAAAAGGCCAGTCCCTTAGGTATCATGAAACTGGGTCAAAACATCAAAGCTGCTTAAAGCATTGCATCTGAAAATCACGAAGTAACAAATTTAACCTTCTTATTAGTGAACAGGAGCCAACGTAGGATGACCTTTTTTTTGGTTTAAATAACTTTTATAATTACAAATCTCACCAAACGAACCATTCGAATCAATAAATATAAAACTAATTATGGGTGTTAAACAAAGAAAATTTTAAGAGTGCTTTGAGTGTCAAGTCACTACTCTAAACCTTGTTACTGGAATTTGATTCTTTGGATAAAATTTACAAAAATTAAAAGCGGAGTTGGAGAGAAATTCCTGATATTTGAATCATTGATGAAATGCGGATGTAACCGATGGCGACCTGGATATTTGGATAAAATTACCAGAGCAAATGAAGTATGATCCCATTTTAGCTGTTTATCGTAATGAATATGAGAAGGGAGTAGTCAACCATAATTATATAACCTTGCTAAGTACATGTATTAGAGCGAAGCATTTGCTGGAGCTCATCAATTTAACTAGCTTTCAATTTTATTTTTAAATGAAACGTAGTGGCTTTAAGACCACGGTTTGCAAATATTTATATTTCAGTAAATTCAGTAAATCCAGCCACATCACCAGCGGGCGCTTCGGTCTTTCCCTCTCGTTTTACCTGACCGGGTATAGGACCCGCAACGATGCTACGCTCCTCGTATAACATAGGCTAACCATCGGGCGCGCTCCTCCGTTTTTGTTGTTTAACAGAGGCTCTTGTCGGGTAGAGTGGCTTTGCGCTCGCGTGCCCTTTTATGGTATAGTGTTATGCGATTCGATTACATAATTCTATAGCATAAATTGGCCACATCTGTATTTCTTATTTGATGGAAAAATTCATGCAAATTATGTTTGCATTAATTTACCCCTCAAATGGGAAATATATGGCCACGTCTACGTTTGGATCTTGATCTGGTTGGGAGGGTGCGAGGGGGCACCACTTCCATCTGGATGCCCTACTCTTATTAGTGGGCCATAAGAATCGTCGGTAACGATGAAGGCCTCTGAAGTCCATCTGTCTTCCCCAGGTCCAGTTTTTCCTTTGTGTCAGCAATTTCCGACGCTTAGTTGATAACCTCCTTTTGGACTTCGGTTGACATTTATTGGAACCCAGAAATTCGTGGATGCGATATTCTTTTGCAGTAGGTCCTTGTGTTGAGGGGAAAAACCCACCCCATGACACCACAACGCTAGCCCGCCAGCGCATTCACGCGTCCCGAGACAGGGCCAATCTCAGCGGATCCCAACATCCTGAGGCAGCAGACCATCGCTGCAGTCCTGTACGGACATTTACTTATACCTACTATTTCACTACAGTTCCTGACTACAATATGAAGCAAACGTTTATTTTGTGATAGCACAATGCCCTCACGATGATTTCAAATGATAGTGCTAAGAAGATGTGTATGTACTTAGAGTGGGTGTTAAAAAAGGGAAAGTTTTCTGGCGATGTATTTGTGTACCTTCAAAATCCCTTCTTTCATTTATATATGTACTGTACTGCAACAAAAATAAAGGAATGATTAGAAAAATGGAGAAACTCTGCATCTTGTGGATGAATTTGAACGATTTCTTATTCAGGGTTTATCTTGGATGAATAAATCAAGTCATCAATACATGCCATCAGAAAACTTGTTTCCCTAGTATGGCAGGAGCACTCTCTTTACTCGACTTGTTTTAAACTGGTTTAAAGTTTCTACACTTAGTATTTTGTCATGTAAATACAAACATAAAACAAGTTGGGTAGACAGACCTATGCTCATGTCAGAAGGGTTTTGTACTCAACATACAAAATGCAGTAACCAGTAACGAATAAAATCAAGAAACATGTCATGTTCGAGGATCATACTATTATTAACAAAGTTGAAAGAATTTTAACTTCTGAGGTATTTGTTATAGTTATACCCACAAATATCTCTCTTGATAATTATTACAGATTTTTTAAGATCACGGGTGTCCAATCGCAAGGGTGGAAACACATTTTTCATGTATTCCCCCCTCATGTGCCCCCACTGAAGCAAAAACTGTCAGTTTAAGAACTGTTCTGAAAAGTACTCATAGAGAATCTTCAGTTGATACTCATATCGGCTACCTTTCATGAAATTTTTTTCAGGGGCCACTCCTCTGTACTGTAATCATCGATTCATGGCCTGTTTTTTCGAATCTTAGAATGGTTACAAAGCCCTTTTGCTAGGAGCTGTCTCCTGCCTTTTCGACTTGTTTCGATTGTATGTACTCATCTTCATGATACCTATCATTCCTGAAATTTTTATGCAAATCCTAGCAAAGCTGTAGTGTCTAAGTCGGGTAAAAGCGCATATGGCTCCATAGCCATATGTTTCCATAGTAATACAAGGCATATTGTTCCATAGTAATGCAGGAAAATTCAAATCGCTATAACTTCGTTAAATACTATTCAATCTTTATGAAACCTTCAGGGAAGATTAATCTTATAAATAGTCATCTGTGTGCTAAATTTTATTGAATTTAAGGTTAACGTCTAGATTTTATTCAAGAAAACGTGAAATCGATAAATCATACTATTACTAACAAAGTTGGGTGAATTTCGACTTCTCATGTATTTGTTGTTGTTGTAATCATAAAGGCCTACATCCATGATTTTTTCCAGATTTTTCGGATGGAAGGTGTCCAATCGCGAGGAGGGGTACGCGAAAAGTTCGTACATTTCCCCTTCCCCTGCCCCCCTCGGTACTCATAAGGCAATTTTAAGACTTGCTTTGAAAAGATCTCGTTGAGACCTTTCCAATGACACCCTACTCGACTACCAATGGTGAAAATTTTTTTTTGAGGGGTCACCTCCCTATATGGGGAGACCCCCTCAAACCCCTTTGAAAAAATTTTCCACCCTTGAACTTTCAAGAGGTCATCACTTTTGACCTGTTCACAAAGTTTCATGGCTGTAGCTTCTATAGTTTCGGAGAAAAAGTGCTGTGACATACAGACGGACGGACGGACGGACGGACGGACAGACGGACACAGGTCGTGATTGCAATAGGGTTTTGTATTTTAGTACAAAACCCTAAAAAGCTGTATCCCACTTTATATTGCCTCTCATATGTAAATTTAATCGTTTTTATTAATGTATTTTGCAGAATAATCGCCAAATATTTCCACAATTTATTTTTTATCAAAGTTTGTCAATTCTTTTGTAACTTTTATTTGTACTAGATGAAATTTTTCATGTTATGATTGTGGCATACAAAAATAAGTCGCCAAATCGTATGGCGTGGGCTTCCATTTAAATTATGATAGTGCCGCGCCCATCTTGTCGTAGTCTGTTCCTATGATTAGTCCCGCTCACACTCACTTCATGCTTAATGAGTCTCATAAATATGCTTACGCCGCAAGAGAGAAAAATATGCAAGAACGAAAGCAATTTTAAATATCTTCAGTTCTCAAATAATTTTTGCTTTAAGCACAAAGAACGTTTCCAATGTAAAAATTGAGCCAAATCTTTTTTCGCCGTTTGCGTCAAGATTTGTCAGTAAGCAGTTATCAGTAACTTTTTTACACGTAGGAGTTGATTTGGCAGTATTATTCCATTCTATTCGAGGTTATTTAAGGCAGATTGCTTTTTAAAATTTGTTACTTCATGATTTTCAGATGCAATGCTTTAAGCAGCTATGATGTTTTGACCCGATTTCATGATATAGTACATAAGGGACTGGCCTTTTCTCATATCAAGCCCTGAATTTTTAATTTTGGTTGAAAAAATTTCAACGTTTTCACTTCTTTAAAAAGTATATATATATATATATATATATATATATATATATATATATATATATATATATATATATATATATATATATATATATATATATATATATATATGTATATAACCTCTTCGATCCGAGGGGTCATGCCCAAATCAAATGCTGCTTGTTCATATTGACCATAACGTCATTAATAGAAGTGGTATTATGAGGACGCTTATTGGTCTCACGCTCAACTACGCCCCGTACGTAATAATCGAAAGGATTAAGGTCTGGGGAGCTAGGTGGCCATAGGTTCGGTGTTATGTGGTCATGAAATTTTTCGCCCATACAATCTTGTGTCGCCATCACTTTATATGAAGGAGCAGAGTCTTGTTGAAAAATGTAAGGTCTGCCTCCGCTTACATTGTCTATCCATGGTTTCACTACCGTCTCCAAAACCTCGATGTATGCAGCAGAGTTCACTTGAAGCTCTTGAGTAAAAAAGTGTGGTGGCAAAACATGTCTTTCGTTGCTGACAAGACCTAAAACCATAACAGTGGCTAGAAATTTTGTGTGCATAACAACAGGAACCTCCGTAGGATTTGAACATAGCCATCTTTCATTTCTGCGATTGGTCTTTTGATCTTGGTTAAACATTTTTTCGTCGGAACAAATCCATAACATTTTGGGTGCCTCAGGGTGTTTGATTTTGTTTAAAAGATGTTTTGATTGGAGAACTCTCTGTTCCCATGCTCGTTTCGACATGAACTGTCCTCTGCGCATCACGTAAGACTTACACCGAAGGTCTTCGTGGACAACTCTACGAATAAGGCGCTCAGAAACATGAATCTCACTCGCAAGAACCCTCATTGATTTTGAAGGGTCCTCGTCTATGATCGCTTGTACTTGCTCTAAAAATTTTGCAGATCGGACCGTGTCAGAACGTTGTTCGTGCTATTTGCGTTTTGAAACCGATTCTGTTTCGCCTCCTGATGCTTCCGATTCACGGCGAACTTTATGTACGAATGAACGGGCGCAATTAAGAAAATTAAAGATCTCTAAATCTTTATGGTTCGCACATATAGCGAGGATGACAGCATGTCTCTTCATTTCTTGAGTGATGTTGTAGTCCACCATTTCTTATCTGAAAAGGGAAAAAAATAAAAAAAAATTCGCGAAGTTATAGTCACATTTATGCATGTCCTCAAATACCGGACATATTATTTTGTACAACATTTTTGTAAAAGAAACTAAATTACAATGAGCTGAATATTCAAATATGCATTAAAAAAATAGTCAGTATGTAAAATATTTCACTTTATTTGTCTCAGGCGGTTGTTATGGTTTCGAAACTTAGATCGTTTAGATCTTTTGGGAGTATTTTGTATACCAATATCATTTTGCACCGGAAATGATCGGTCCGAGCGGTCGCCGGCTAACACCAACCGCCGTTCCATTTTTAAATCAATCGTCAACTGATCTGAATGCACAACAGCCTCTTCAAACATCAGAGGAACCGCAGACAGTAAATAATATTTTTGTTATGAAAAATTCCCTTAATGTAGCTTTCATTTTATTTATTTAATTTATTGAATATAATTTAATCCTACCAAATCCAACTTTATTTTCATTTCCCTTTTTGGTTGTTCGAAATTTTTGTTACGTTATTAAGTGGTTTATGGGAAAAATCAAATAGAAGAAACATTTAAACCCGAAGAGGTTTTGGAGCCGAATATCAGGGAGGACATAACGAACAAATTTTTCACTCTCCATATACGTTATATCACCTGTTGCATATCGGGTTCTTAAAAAAGTATGTGCCTACCGAGTGAAAGTACATTAAGAAAATATATGAAAGGATGGCCAAAAGGGCCAAGAATAAATAAAATTTATTTTCGTTGCCTTCAAGTAAAATTAAAAAGGTTTTCAGATATGGATTAGTGTTGTATTCTTTGCATAGACGAAATGTCCATCAAACCACATTTCGTCAAAAGGATCATATCGTGGGATTTGAAGACGATGGACTGTCCCGGACAGATCTTATGGCTAAGTCAGTTGTGGTAGTCATGGCTAGAGGAGTCAGATTAAATTATAAACATTTATTGTGCTATGCTTTTATCTACACATCTTGTCCAGCAAATAATTAAAGCAATTGATTATTGATTGCGTTCTCAGCTTACGGGAAGTAGGAATAACGACAAAAGGAGTCGTTTGTGATCAAGGTTCTAATTTCATGGGATTGGCAAAAATATTAGGCATCTCTCCCGAACAAACATAGTTTCAAGTTGGTGGTACAGACGACAAAACTTATTTTCTTTTTGATCCGCCTCATCTTATAAAATCAATTCGCAATAATTTATTGAAAACTACATTTAAATTTAATGAAAATAAAAAAGCTTCGTGGAGGCATATTGTCGATTTTTCTGAACAGGATGTAAAACAAAAATTTAGAATGGCGTCAAAACTAACCAACAACCACGTGTATCCTTCTGCATTCAAAACAAGTTGGGTAAACAGAACTACACTCATGTCAGAAGGGTTTTGTACACAACTTCTCAGAAATGCGATCCCCAGCAATGAATAACGTCAAGAAATATGTCAAAGAGATGTGCACGTTCAAAGGAAAATCCATTGTTTTTCTACTTTCAACGGGCGGCATTTTGTTGCAAACCGACAAAAATCACTCAAATTATAAATTCTCAAAAATATTAATGCTATTGACCTTATTGGAAAATTTCAAGATCAAGTCAAAACTGCAGTGACTGATTCGATGGAAAATCCATAAAATATCAAAATCATGTGTTATTGTTGTTGTAATTGGAGAAATTTCAAACGGCTATAGCTTCCGTGTATATTATTCGATTTTCATCAAACTTACAAAGTCTAAGAACCCTTAGTAGGACTAAATAAACGTTGAATTTCGTTCAGTTTAAGGGTACCGATGCGATTTTATTGGGGAAAATGTGAAATTCGAATATCATACTATTATTAACAAAGTTGAGCGAATTTCGACTTCTAGGGTATTTGTTGTTGTTGTATTCATAAACACGTACCACCATAATTTTTTCAGATTTTTCGGATCACAGGTGTCCAATCGAGAGGGGAGATACAAATTTTCGTGTATTTCTCTCCCTGCGCGTCCCTCGAAGCAAAAGTATCAAATTAAGGCCTGTTTTGAAAAGTTCTCATCAAGACCTTTCATTTGAGACCCATATCGGCTATCTTTGATGAGATTTTTTTTTCGATGGCCTCTCCCCTATATGGGGAGACCCCCTTAAATTCCTTATAAAATTTTTGTAATTGAACTTTGAAGAGAGCACCACTTTACACCTGCATACAAAATTTAATGTTTCTAGCTTAAGTAGTTAGCGAGAAAAAGTGCTGTGACACACGGACGGACGGACAGACGGACAGACAGGTCGCGAAACTAGTAGGGTTTTGTAAAATTATTTTACAAAACCCTAAAAATGAAGGTAAAATTTGCAACGCAAATTTTCAGTCACACAGTTGCAGCTGGAATATATGCAAACGTTATCTGCCAAAAACCTGCCTGTGCAGGCCTTAGATACTGCAGAATTCTTAGAAGCGTTTGACAAACTTTTTGATATATGCAACTCGAGAAGGATGAATGAAACCAAAGTTTTAAGGCGCCCTTTTAAAGCGAATGATAGACAAGTTAGCCATTTGAAAGCAATGATAGATTTGTTAGGAAGCATAAAGGTAACAGATGATTCAGGCAAAGACATTACGAAGAAAATAAAATGTATAAACGGTTGGCTCATATCAATCAAAAGTATAATAAGCATCTACGAGGAAATTAAAAGTAAATAAAAAGATTTTAAGTATCTCCTAACAAGACATTTAAACCAAGATGCATTGGAGCGCACCTTTCGTATATTAGAACTAGAAATGGAAATTGCAGAAATCCTACTCCTCAACAATTTACAGCGCTTTTCAAGTAATCATTCTGCTGAAACGAAACTACGAAATGGAGGAGGAAGCGCCTTTACCGTCATCAAATATAGATTTAATTGAAGATATGATGAGTGAGAACTCTGTAATCGATTTGCCTAATGATAGCTATGATTACGATGTGAATGAGGCAAACGCCTTTTATTTCTTTTGTGGCTACTTATACAAAAGAATGAGGGTACACATGAATGCAGTGGTGAACATAACTGTAACGAGTATATAAGTGTAACGATGTAAATCAAGTCAATACGACAGAAGCGATACATTACACTGACTTTCGGGTGTTTGAAGATGAAGAAGCGTTGACTAGGGCTCCAACGTGTTTTGTGCATTACATTGAGGATTTAGAAAAGCTTTTTCAAGAATTTCTAAGATTATGGAAAAGTAAAATAGGTTTAGCGAAAGCATAGGTTGACATTTTAGGCAATATTCTGTAGTGAATATTAAGTTTCAAATTGTCCGTAAAGGACTTCAGCGATGTTCTGCTGCCTCGGCAGAAGAAGATGGAGATATCTGCCGAGAATGCTCTCGTCTGGGGACGCGTGAATGCGCTGGCAGGCTAGCATTGCGGTGTCGTGGGGCGGGTTCATTCCCCCAGCACAAGGACCCACTACAAAAAAATTCGCACTCACGAATTTCTTGGCGTCGAACAAGGACAAGACAACCGAAGTCGCAAAATGTGTAGATAACTAGACGAGGGACAACTGACTTGTTCAAGGAGCAAGGGTAACAAGCAAAAAGAAGTGGAAGCAGGGTGACCTCGTCCTTACCCGGAGAGGCTCATGGCAACCGGGTGGTGATGGAGCCCCTTCGCACCCACCCAACCGGATTAATATCCATATTTGTTGCAGTGGCCAGGTATTCCTCTTCTGAGTGGGTAACTCATACAACTTAACTTGCATAAGTCTTCCCATCAGAAGAAAAGTACCCCGAGGATCAATTTATGCCATAGAATTATACAATTCGATTGCATAACTCTATGCCATAAAGAGGCACTCTGCTTGGGCCACTCAACCCGTGACGTCACCTGAAACAAAAGGAAGGATTAATGAGTACCCGGCGGCTGGCTCGTTTTTTTAAGGGGACAGCCTGCCACCGTACCGGGTCCTATACCCGGTCAGAATTTGGGAAAGGAAAGACCGATGGTTTCACCTTTAATGAGGCATTTCCGTTCCTTTACCGAAAAAAATAATCAGATATGTAGGATAATAGAAATACCAGTTTTAATTTTTTTTTCAAGAAATTACTACAGGAAATATTCGTATACATTCATCCGTTTCAATTATAAATGCGAATTCGAAATAAGTGGAATAATCTTTTTCGTTCGTATCTTATCCAAACGCCTTTAACGGATGTTACTTATTATAGATAAAACACTGATTTCAAATTTTTGGTCAAAACAATTTTTAAACATGTAGTACAGTAAATATAGCATTTACGGTCTAAGAAATGACCTACTGGAATTTGACTTGACAAATCGATAGGGGGGCATAAGAAAAACTTAACTTCAGATTTCCGAAGTGATCCCCCCCCTGCTTTTGAGAAAATCCAAAAACATTTTGAACGCGTTTTTCTCGGAATCTATGGGTTTTAGAGAAAAGTTTATGTAACAAAAAATGTTCAGGACACTGTTATCTACATTTTATCTCATTGGAGCAAAGTCGTCCGACTTAAAATACAAAAAGTAGGTGGCGCTAAAGTATCAAAAAAGTGGTTTTTTGGCATTTTCAATAAAAAAAATTATTTTTTTATAATAATGTAAATGGAAAAGTTGTTCGTCATAAAATTATCTACAATTTTTGTTCAAACAATTTTTTTGTAAAACTTACCGTTAACGAGCTGGAGCTTGCCAAAGTGTAAAAGTCGTACATTTATGTGCCGCGCCGATGCGTGTATTCCATTCATTTTGTCGAAACATTATTTTTCGATTAAAAGACCGTAATGTTTATTTAATATTCTCATTTTTAACAATAATTTTGATAAACAATTAATAATAGTAACCTTTTAGTACTGCTTGTTGTAAACGGTCAACATTGAATTAAAACAAATGTAACTGAAGGTAGTAGTAAATGATTCACACAAAATGTGAAGACTAATTTTTTTTTTATTTAAAATTCGTAACTATTTATTTATTAATTTCAAGCATTAAACTTTACATTGTGTGATATTATTATGACATTTTGCAATAATCCAATTTTGCATTTTCTTCAAAGATTTACATAAATTTGACTCAAAATGAACATTGCATTGGACGCAAAATCAACAAAGGTAAAATTGCTTTAAAATAATGCAAAATACAAATTGAATTGACTTACGACTTTAACACTTTGGCAAGCTCCAGCTCGTTAACGGTAAGTTTTACAAAAAATTAATTTTATGACGAACAACTTTTCCATTTACATTATTATAAAAAAATAATTTTTTTTATTGAAAATGCCAAAAAACCACTTTTTTGATACTTTAGCGCCACCTACTTTTTGTATTTTAAGTCGGACGACTTTGCTCCAATGAGATAAAATGTAGATAACAGTGTCCTGAACATTTTTTGTTACATAAACTTTTCTCTAAAACCCATAGATTCCGAGAAAAACGCGTTCAAAATGTTTTTGGATTTTCTCAAAAGCAGGGGGGGGGATCACTTCGGAAATCTGAAGTTAAGTTTTTCTTATGCCCCCCTATCGATTTATCAAGTCAAATCCCAGTAGGTCATTTCTTAGACCAAACATATTTTTTCGTGCTATATTTACTGTACTAATGCCTATCCTATTGAACGTTTTATCGTTTTATCTAATTATAAGTTTAAAATTTTTTCATGATCCAAAATCAAATATATTTTTGTTTAATCATTCCAATCAAACCATTTTATCATTTCTACTCCTTCTAAGTTCCTTGTGAATATTCTTTTATGTGGTTTTTGCACTTGATCATCTAAATTTGAATTCTTTTTCGCTTATTCATCTGATATAAATTTCTTACTATTAAACATCAAATTACGTTACGGGAAAAATGCCAGCGGCAACCATACACATGCAATTAAATAAATTTCAAAACAAGTACCGTTCATTGAATAACAGAAGGGTACTTACCCCAAACCTCCTCCTACGAGCGCTCGTGTTCGCGGCGGGTAAGCCTGAAACTGGATTGTAATTTTTTTTTTTTTTTTAAATTAGATTTAATCTATGTAAATTAAAACTCCGCGATTTTTCCGATCTCTACTGATCTCTGGCTGCAGTCAACAAATCTTCTCCGACACGTTTTACGTATGATTAAGACAACAAATTAGTTAAAGTGTTCTACGTGAACTAAAATTAAGGTTGATTGGAAAGTATCTTGTGGCTGTTCCGAACTCCGCTTTGCACCGATTTGGTTTCCGATACTTGAGTTGCTTCCGAAATTTGCATGAATTTGCCTCAATGCTTTTTCCGATTGTCGAGGACCAGAGGATGATACGAAAGATACATAGGCGAATAGATTCGCGCTTCCTAACTCGATATCTTGCACTTTGCTGCCCACATGGAAAAGTGATTTTCATCGATGGGAAATTGAATGGGAACGAGAGAAAATTTATCGAGAGATGACCGGAGCAACTATGTCTATGCACCAAATTCACTGTTATTCCCGTTACAATTGCGAATTTTGCGGCACTCGGAAGATTCACCGAGAGAATATGTGAATGGCGTGCACTGCTTAGGTCGCGACTTCTTAGTTTATCGCACGAATTTCGACTATCGCGAATTATTCAGCAAATTACTTGGCATAGGAACTACTGACAAATCTTAAAATATGTTCAATGGCGGGTTACGGGTTGATGCTATTTTTAAGGGCGACGACACACACGCACACACGGGACGTCAACCAGACTTTTTGATCCCATATATTCCGACGGCTTTCCGGCCACCCAACGGGTTTTATTCAAAGAGATATTCTTGTCCACGAAGTTTTGAAACGTTCGCACAAAATAATACATGGGAAATCCGCACTTATAACATTTCACAAGATTTGTTTATTGTGGTTTTTAAGACGGGCCACGTGACAATTCTCCGCGGATACGACCAACTCACTCAAAGCTTGCCGCCGGACTCCTCCACAGCGTTCCGCGTTCATTCGCGAGTTCAAGCAGACTCCTCGAAATCTCCCGGCGACAGTCCGAGCAGCACCAACCGGTCATACTCTCGCTACCGCCACTCATCCTTCACCAACACCATTCGTGTTGAATGTACAATGTTTTAATTCATTGCTTTAGTATACTCGTATTGTATTTTCTGTTGTTACCCTACTTTAAAAATACTGTTCCAGCCGGAACAAATTAATAATGATCACACAGTTTCCAATCAGCACTTTTTTATTCATACCATAAAGTACATTAGCATTTCCAATCAGCACTTTTTTACCTTTAATTATTCATACCATAAAGTGCATTAGCATTTCCAATCAGCACTTTTTACCTTTAATCATTCATACCATAAAGTGCATTAGCATTTCCAATCAGCACTTTTTACCTTTAATTATTCATAAAGTACATCAGCAATTTTGTTCATAGCGTAAAGTACATTGGCATTTTAAGATCAGCATTTTTATTTGTAGTTTTTTATTGAACGTTGGTTAATGAAAATGTATCATGTCAGCTTAATTTTGTTATAAATTAGGTGTGGATTGTATCAATAAATCAGATTGAATTCCGATAGTTATAGAGGTGTTTAATTTCGTTTTTATACAAAATTCAACACATCGTTGAATTTTGTACATGGTCCGTCGAGCCGGATATAGGAACTTCCAATTAGTTCGAACCAGGATACAACACACTGTTGTATCGAATCTCATATTCGACACACTGTTGAATATCAACATCCAGTTGCCGTTCCAAGGACTTCCAATTAGTTCGAGCCAGGATACAACACACTGTTGTATCAATCTCATATTCAACACACTGTTGAATATCGATATCCTGTTGCCGTTTTAAGGACCTCCAATAAGGTTTAACCAGGTTACAACACACTGTTGTATCGAGCCTCATTTTGAACACACTGTTGAATATCCTGCTAAAAAACGAAAGCCGTTATCGATCGCTCATCGTAAGGAGTCAATCAGGAGCTAAATTCAACATACTGTTGAATTAACAGCCGATTCAGCCACCAGTGGTACCACACATCAAAAACTGGACTTGCCGCATAGTTAGGTCCTGTTATCAAGCCGTTTCCAGGTCGAGATTCAAAGCTAAATTCAACACACTGTTGAATTAACGCTCAACCCATTCAACGAAACACAACATTTCATTCGAAGCAGGAGCCAACACACTGTTCTATCCTGATTTCAAGAGCTGAATACAAACACCGACGTCAAGGGTCAACCTCAACACACTGTTGAATTTTGGCTCAACCCAGTCTACAGAATTAACCAGATTCAACACACGCCAGCTAAACTAGAGCGTTTTATCGGTTCCAAGACGATACGCTGTTGGTACATCAATACTACACCGAACCATACTCGATTAATCTCGAATAATTAATCCTGATTATGGCTACACAGGCAGAAGAACTTCTCAGATGTCAGAAAAATTCTGCAGACGAAATTTCACGAATCTTAAGGAATTTTAAAAAAGATTCTGCTGAAAGAAAAACGGAGGAGCATGTGAAGAAAAGGCTGGAGGATCTGGAGAACCATTGGAGGGAGTTCTCAGAAAAACACAAGCAGTTATTACAGCTTATACCAGCCGAACATCCTTATCTCGCTGAAAAGCTGTACGAGCAAACTCATGCTATTTACATAAACGCCAGCGACTGCATTTTAAAACATCGTTATCCTGGAAAAAATGAAGTTGGATTGGGCGCCACATCAAAATTAATCACCACAAAGGATAATGCAGCAAACACAACAGATCCTGTCGCAATAACGGCTCCAACAAGCTTCCCAGCAGCAACCAGTGCTAATACGATAACAGTTGCGTCACCAGCCGGCCTACCGATAGCAACTAGCACCTTAAGCTACTCGAGTTCCAACGCAAATCCTGGCTACATAAATCACTCAGTAAACTGGCCGATAACGACTCAGTCTATTGCAAACCATCCATATCAAGAATTTAACAGGCCCGGTAACTTTCCTAAATTACCACCCATCAAGATTCCAGCATTCGATGGTGACTATAAGCAATGGAAGCCCTTCATCGATATCTTCTCAAATGTTATCGACAATAACTACCATTTGAGTAATGTCGAGAAAATGCAGTATCTACTGAATGCACTAGAAGGAGATGCGAGAAGAGTGATAAGCCATCTACAACTTGCCAGCTGCAATTATGAAACTGCACTAAGCCTTCTCCGCGCCAGGTTCAACAATAACCGTAAAATAATAACTACCTATATCGACGCAATTATTGATGCAAAAAGGTCAGAACATAGGTCGCAGCAAGACGTAATAATGTTATACGACCTTATAAGAGAATGCATGGAGGCACTTAAAACTTTAAAATGCAATACCGATGAGTGGGGACCAATAATCGTATGCATTACAATGCGGAAGCTAGATGCTGAAAGCCTACGGCTATTTGAAGAAAGCCTATCCAATCCTCGAGAAATGCCTTCCATTGGCGAATTCTTGAACTTCTTAGAAAAAAGATACCAAGTCCTCGATTGCCTCAAGACTACAAAACATCAAAGGCAAGATATCCACACCAAAGGGCAGAAGAAAAGCTTTAGCACCCAGATAAAGAACGGTTGCAGCATTTGCTCCAAGTCTCACAAAATATATCAATGTGACGATTTCAAAAAAATGAGCATAGAGGACAGGAATGCTCTTATTAGGCAAAAGAAGTTATGCCCCAATTGCCTTATGCACAGCAAGACAGAAAAATGTAGATCTACAAAATTGTGCGCTGTTTGCGGCAAAAAACACCACAGTTTGCTTCACCGAAGCTACGAAAATAGCAAATTTTCATCGGAACCTGACGCAAAAGGGGTTTCGACTCATCTCACCACCAATACTGCCTCCACAAAAACCGACGCCGTCACACTGCAAATGGGTAGTCCTAACTTACCACAGGTGCTGCTCCCAACCGCGATGGTCAGGATAAGAAGCGCGCATGGGCATCTTGAATCAATGAGGGCCTTAATCGACCCCTGTTCACAGGTTTCGCTCATCACCGAAGAAGCAGTGCAGATTTTGAAACTACCAAAACGAAGAATCCAAGCAATAGTCACAGGAGTAGGCGAAACGGAATCCGCGAAAGCATCATATCAAGTAACTATTAAAATCCAGCTTCGGGATTCAGCATCATCTCATCTCTTTGTGGACGCTCTTGTCCTCTCGAAATTGAATTCTTGCCTGCCTGAAAGCCGCATTAAAAATATAGACCGGAGTAAATATGATGGCCTTGCCTTAGCGGACCTAGATTTTGACAAACCAGGTGCTATTGACCTTCTCCTGGGGGCAGATGTCTATGCCCAGATAGTAATGGATGGAGTGATTAAGGAGCAGCCAGCGGCGCAAAAAACTAAGCTAGGATGGATTCTTTTTGGTAGTGTCCCAAAAGGCTCCCATGAGTCAATCAGACTATCGAGTTATGTATCACTCGCGGAAATTCAGCAAAGCCTAGAAAGCTTTTGGGAACCAAATGATCGGTTGTATCCGCACGAAGAGCTTGGGTGTTGTGATAATTTCTTCCGGTCCACACAAAGAAGGGACAAGGAAGGAAGATACATCGTCAGCTTACCTTTCAAGGACAACAAAGAGCAGCTTGGTGAATCCAGAAAGACTGCTGTTGCGCGATTATTACAAATGGAGACGAGGTTACAGAAAAATCCATCGGACCAACAGGAGTACAACAAGTTTCTTTCTGAGTATTTGGCCTTGGGACACATGAGCCCCGTGAAGTCACTCAAGGGATATGACTGTAAAGTCTTTTATTTACCACATCATGCAGTCTACAAGCAGGATAGCACTACTACGAAACTTCGTGTTGTCTTCGATGCTTCTTGTAAAACAACCTCGGGACTGAGTCTTAACGACGTTCTGCATACTGGACCAAAGTTACAACAGGATCTCATCCAGATACTGCTAAGATGGAGGAAGCATCGCTACGTATTTACTGCCGATATCGAAAAGATGTTTGGACAAGTCAACATAGCTGAACCAGACAGGAACTATCAAAGAATTCTTTGGCGCCAACATCCTCATGAGCCTATCCAAGAATATGTTCTGAACACGATTACATATGGTACTGGGCCCGCTTCGTATCTGGCAGTAAAGGTTCTAATGCAGCTAGCAGAAGAAGAAGGTGATCAATACCCGATTGCCAAGAGAGTTCTCACGTCGGACTTTTATATGGACGATATGTTGACCGGAGCTGACACAAAGGAAGAAGCAACGGAACTACAGGCCCAAATGATCAAGCTACTTCAAAAAGGAAAGTTCAACCTTCGAAAGTGGACTTCCAATAGTGAGGATCTTCTCAAGAACGTGCCTAGAGATATGGTTGAGCAAAAGATCTTCGAAATTACTGACTCAGGCTCCATTAAAACACTCGGAATCCACTGGAACCCTAAACGGGATGAATTTCAATTCAGGCTAAATGTTGAACCGTCTAGTACAAAACTGACTAAAAGAGCGCTGTTGTCAAAAATTTCCAGCATCTTCGATCCATTAGGTTGGTTATCACCCATCACAATATCAGCGAAATTACTTATGCAGGCTCTTTGGAAGAATAGTATCGAATGGGATCAGCAGGCCCCTCTGGATATAATAAAGGCCTGGACTAAGATCGAAAAGGAATTACCGGAGCTACATGTAATCAGAATTCCTAGATGGATTAGCAACCACAAAAAGCAGGAATTCCAGCTGCACGGTTTCTGTGACGCATCTGAAAAGGGATACGCAGCGGTTATATACGTGCGAGCCACTGACTCACTAGGAAAAGTTTATTGTACGATCCTGACAGCGAAGGCCAAAGTGGCACCCGTTAAACAAAAGAATCGGAGGGAATCACAAGATAAAATCGTTTCTTCAAGTCGACCAGAAGGTTCTGAAGCTGCGCCTCTGAAGCAACAGATTACCATTCCCCGTTTGGAATTATGTGGAGCCTTGCTGCTATCCAGGCTACTGAAAATGACAATAGCTACCCTAGAAATAGACACACCCAATGTGTTTGCATGGTGTGACTCAGAAATAGTTCTGGCATGGATAACAAAGAGCCCTCATACTTTGGATGCGTTCATTGCAAACAGAATCGCAGAAATTCAGGATTTATTTCCCACAAGCATCTGGAGATATGTGTCATCGCAGGAAAATCCAGCTGACGTAGCATCCAGAGGAATTAGACCAAAGAAGCTTGTGTCACATAAAGCATGGTGGAGAGGACCTATGTGGCTCTCACAAAAATCCAATGCATGGCCATTGCAAAAACTCAAAGTAAGCTTACAAGAAGAAGCAAGGATCACCAGTAAAGTCTTCATCTCAACGATTTCCTATTCAGAGATCAGCAGCAGTAATACCTTTACACGACAAGTTAGGGTAACGGCTTATTGCTTACGGTTCATTAAAAACTGCAGGGTTTCGAAGAAGGAAAGAAATACAAATTATTTATCTTCGGACGAATTACGCACGGCCGAAATGTGTATCATAAGAATCGTGCAGCAAGAAGCGTTTCAGGAGGAAATACAATCACTTAAAAACGGTGAACCGTTCAGCAGAACAAGTAAGCTACTAAAGCTTCACCCATTTTTAGATAAAATAGGGGTTCTACGCGTTGAAGGAAGGATCCAGAAGTCTGACATATCACTAGATGCAAAGCATCAAATTTTGCTGCCTCAAAAACATCATCTGACAAATCTTATCATCGACCATGCTCATCGTCAGACGCTCCACGGAGGCACGACTTTAACACTGAACTATATCCGGATGCAATACTGGATAATTAACGCCAAAAATACTGTCCAGTCTAGAAACCACAGGTGCCTCAGGTGTGCGCGATACAATCAAAAGCCCACACAACAGCTGATGGGAAACCTACCACAGGCCCGCGTGCTGCCTTCTCCACCTTTCTCGCATACTGGAGTAGATTACGCTGGACCATTTATGACAAAGATGTCAAAAGGACGTGGTGCCAGATCGCTCAAGGGATACATTGCCCTATTCATTTGCATGGTAACGAAGGCCATTCATCTTGAATTGGTCAGTGATATGACCACAGACGCATTTTTGGCAGCCTATAAAAGGTTCATATCACGCCGCGGCCATTGTAAAGAAATATTTTCAGACAATGGTACTAACTTTGTTGGCGCCCGAAACAAAATGGAGAAGGACATGCGGCTTGCAATTGAGCAGTCAACAAGGCATGCTGCGGAAGTGATCGCCAATGATGGTACAAGGTGGAAATTTATTCCACCAGCCACTCCACACTTCGGAGGGTTATGGGAAGCAGGCGTCAAATCAGTAAAAGGGCATCTCAAAAGAGTATTGGGAGAGACGTTATTGACATACGAAGAGTTCACCACCGTACTTTACCAAGTAGAAGCTTGTGTAAATTCAAGGCCATTAGGCCAAAATTCCAGCGATCCCAGAGATTTGGAACCTTTAACTCCCGGACATTTTCTTATAGGCCGACCGCTGATTGCGCCACCTGAGCCCGACATAAGTGATACGAACGTACATCAAAGATGGAAGCTGGTTACCAAATTGCAAAGAGACATATGGAAAAGATGGTCGCAAGAATACTTGTCATCACTCCAAGAAAGGAGCAAATGGCGGGTAGATAACAAAAATCCAGAAGTCGGAGAGTTGGTTCTCGTAAGAGACGACAATTTACCGCCGCAAAAATGGTCATTAGGCCGAATAAAGGAGTTGCATCCGGGTGAAGATGGTGTTGTCCGTCTCGTTTCTGTACAATACAAGGATATAGTAAAAAAACGTCCTCTTAACAAATTATGCCAATTACCGCTGAGTATGCATAACTCTGAAGAAAATGTTCAGAAGAAAACGGTGGCAGTCTTAACAACCTCACCAACTCAAGGGGCTAAACGAGTTTACCAGCAACAAAAGGTTCAGGCAACGATAAGTCATACCACAAATCCACCTTTAAAAAGAAGAAAGGTTAGAGTCAACCCTTGTACATGGTCATCGAAATTACTATATTCGATCCTGTCAATTTTTTACTGGCTTACCATCATTTTCGCCCAAGACTTCGAAACACTAGACACAAAATCTGGGCTTTATGTTGAAAATTTAGGACATGCTCAGATCAAACGAGGAACTCTAAGGCTACAAATAACGTTACCTATAACTGAGATTCTCACTGATCAAAAAATGGCTGACTCAATCACGAATCAAATCAGAATGATGTGTGAAAAAACTAAGGAAGTGACCGATACAACCCACTGTGACTCTCTTCTTCATCAAGCCTTAGCACGAAGGTTAAATTTGTCAAAGGTTTTGAGTCAAGTGATTCAACTGAGTCATCACAGGAACAGGAGAAAGAGAGGACTGCTGGGGAAGCTCTTGACCACCGTTTTTGGAGTTAATGACGAAGTATATACAGATATCGAGCAGCTACATATCGCCCAAGACGCTCTTTCTCATACGACAAATCATCAAGCGCTGTTCCTGAATTCCAAAATTAATCAGTCAACTGCCATCCTGGAATCCAAACTAAGACAGTTGAATCTTCGATTAGCCCGTATCACAACTTCAGTAAATGAGATGGCAAATTGGTATGCGTCCAAAGATCATAACAGGATCGGTATAGAAGTGATATCCTCCTATATAATTGCTGAGGACTATTTTCGCGAGCTTGAGAATAAATACACCCGATGGCTGAATGCCATGCATGACAACGGGCACATTTTGGAATTTATCACACCACACAACATTGAAGAGATAATTGCGAATGCAACGGCCAAACTTCATTCTAATCTGTATATATCGAATGTTCCTCAGCATCGGCTACAAATAGAGGCAAACCCTAACGAAATTCAGCTATACGGTTACCTACACATCCTAGAAAAATCACTTTTCGAGCTTGTACATGTAACGGCAGTTCCACATCTGGTACAAAACAATACGTTTTCAATAGCAGTCTTAGATGCTTCAACCTTGGCAATAGACTTCAATGGCCAGGTCTATTTTACCTTAAAGAAGGAAGAGCTAGATGCTTGTATCATCAATAAAAGGTACATTTACCTATGCACTCCGACCATTGTCCATAATATAGACAGCAGTCCATCCTGTGTTGTGGATGAAATTTACGGACGACATTCAGCTAAGGGGTGTGATTCCAATTATCTTCAGCTAACTGGCACTGTTTGGAAGACGCTGATAATGAAAAATACGTGGATGTACATTTCTACCCACCCAACCGTCGTAGCCTTCATCTGTAAGGGTACCCGGAAGGAGATTTCGTTGAACACCACTGGGATCATACACCTCCATGACAGCTGCTTAATAAAAACAAGGGAAGTCACACTAAAGTCAACAATCGACGAGCAATACAAGGTCATCTCAAGTTACATTAGGCAAACTCGCTCCATACCAACAATACATGCCTCAAAGATGACTCGTATCCTGCACCACGGAGTAATAATTCAACCTACTGAGCAGGTCATCGACTACGCCTCCTTACCTGAGCTATCATTGGAGAACCCTTCACGAATTGCTCTGAAGGAGCATTCCATAACAGCTACAACGAGCATTTTCGTCTCAGTTATTTTGGCAATATTCTTATCCAAAAACTGGAAGGTGTTCAAGGATTTCATCAGCAAAAAAATATGCTGCACTAAAAATGGACCCACTCAAGCGGAGTCTATTCAGCTCACACCATCATCAATACGAAGACGATTTGACCAAGCATTATCAACTGCCGCCCCCCAGCATGTTCCAGCCGGAACAAATTAATAATGATCACACAGTACATTCACCCATTCTTTCCCGCAAGTTTCCAATCAGCACTTTTTTATTCATACCATAAAGTACATTAGCATTTCCAATCAGCACTTTTTTACCTTTAATTATTCATACCATAAAGTGCATTAGCATTTCCAATCAGCACTTTTTACCTTTAATCATTCATACCATAAAGTGCATTAGCATTTCCAATCAGCACTTTTTACCTTTAATTATTCATAAAGTACATCAGCAATTTTGTTCATAGCGTAAAGTACATTGGCATTTTAAGATCAGCATTTTTATTTGTAGTTTTTTATTGAACGTTGGTTAATGAAAATGTATCATGTCAGCTTAATTTTGTTATAAATTAGGTGTGGATTGTATCAATAAATCAGATTGAATTCCGATAGTTATAGAGGTGTTTAATTTCGTTTTTATACAAAATTCAACACATCGTTGAATTTTGTACAAATACTATTCCCTAACGCTTTGTATATTTAAAATACACTACTAATAACACATTTTCACACTAAGAAAACATGCGTAAGTATGTGATTTTATTATCAGACTCTATTCTGGATTTGAATTTCTTTTATCTGCTTTTACAGTTTACAGGAACATTCACAATCGGTGGGGTTGGGATGGATGCTGAGGATTTATCACCAATTAAAATATTTATATTAGTTATATTTATTGATACTGACGATCTGTTATTAGCTTCTTGATCTTCTGTAAAACTTCCATCGTTGGCTTTAAGGTCTGTCTTTGCAGTAGCAAAAGCGGTTTCTTTTTAAGTTTAGCTTCATTTATGCTATTCTCTAACTCTAACTGATAGCAATCCAATTCCCTTCCAATAACGACAGTTTCTTCGCTTATAACCGATAGTGAACGTTGAAATGATTTTTTTGTATGCTGATCCTTTAAATGCGGCCGGTGGTGAAAAAACTAATTTTTCTGCTAGAAGTTTAGATGGAGTTAAATTATCCAGTGAAACACCGTTGAAATCAATGCGACATCCAATATTTGGTGCAAATGGCAAGGCAATGGTTACAAGTGTTGGCTCTTTAAGTGCAGGATTTTCAATACCTTCTCTTAGAACTTCGATTGTGTCTTCCGCAGAACGTGTTATTTCATGAGGATTGAGAGCCGCATTTTCTGGTGATTTGATATATAGCACTGAGTTTATGAAGCATGCATTCGTATTGATGAAGGGATTAATACCTTCAATTTGAATTCTATTGTTCTCATGTCTACCAAATTTTGCCAGTTTTGAGCATTCTTTTTGCGGAGTCGATGAAAACCCATCGTTAGACAATCCATTTTGACTGTTTTGAAAATAGTAATCGTCTTTATCACGTTTCCGTTTGCGCGATGGTGTTAATACTGCTTCAAGGTTTTGTGGTATAGAACAAGACATGGTTTCTAAGAATATACAGGATAATTTTGCTTGGGAAATATCCGAAACCGAGATCCAATTAGGCCAGTAAACAAACCACCATTTTACAATTTCCTTTTTATATTTGCCTTATTATGTTAAATAACTTGCATTGGATAATCACCATTAGAATTCTTTTCTTTTACTACTCTACTCTGATATTTCAAATTTACAGCACAATCTCCATACAGCTTATTAGTTAATAGTTCTAATTCCATTATTGATGAAAAAGGATATTTAAAAATTAAGTGCATCACACGATACCAACCATCCGGGGCTCTGTTTTCTTTTTCGAGAACGTGCTCAATAACTACGGGGCAGCTAATTTTCTCGCGATCCCAAGGCGACGCGGATTGCGAAAAAGGAGCTGAAAGATCTTTCAATATAGCATGGGTTGTTTTCGGCGTCGGAATAAGGAGTGACGAACAATAAAAGAAAACAAAGTTGACAGATGGACGGACTGACACGTATGTTTATGTTTTGCCGGAAGTATACAACCCTTGCGCGTTTTTTTGAAAATTTATGCGGACGGACAAAACAGACGTGGCTAATTATCTATCGGCGCAGGTCTTTTGCGTGGTATATCCCAACTTCTTTTCCCGATGGGTCCGTGATTAGATAACGGTTAGGTCCCATTACCTTCTTTATGCGGCTTTTCAAGAATCGCCGGTCCAGCTTGGCGTTGTAATGCCCCGCGGCGTCACTTTGGCGGAAATCGCGCCGAAAAACTTCATCTCCTTCTTTGAAATTGGCAGATCATGACCTGAGATTGTACTGCGCCTCATTTGCACGTCCCGCGGCCTTAATCTTCCGTCCGATTTGTTGGCGGAGGTCTCTTAAACGTTCGTGGGGCTCCAGCGCAACGACGGGGACTCCTAAACACTTTAGTTGCCGTAACAGCCGGTATGATTTACCGTGGCAAATCATGTGCTGTCCAAAGGCGGCAAAGTAAGGTGTGACACCGGTAACGGAATGATACGAGGATCGCAGGGCGCATGTGATGGCGGACAATCGCCGATCCCAATCTTTTTGAGATGGGTGGACGTAGGAACGGATCGCGGCCAATAGGGTGTGGTTCAACCGTTCGGAGGCGTTAGACTGAGGAGAGTACATGGGCGTCTGTTGGCGTTCAACGCCATACTGCTCGAGTAGGCCCTTAAACTGCCGAGACCGGAACTGTACTCCGTTGTCCGAGTACACACTCTCTGGAATACCCGGCTCTCTAGGAATTTCACGATAGATGGAGTTGCGAATTTACGGATAGGTTCCACCAGTGGGAATTTCGAGAGCTGGTCTAGAACGACTATAGCTCCGATGTGTCCCATGGATGACCGAGGATATGAACCGAGTAGATCGATGTATAGACGTTAGAATACGCGTTCTGGGACGTTGAGTTGACCCATAGGAGGTCGAAGAGGCTGGTTGGGCGCTTTAGTACCTTTACAGGTCTCACAGGCGCTCATGTAGTCTTTGACCTGGGATGCCATTTTAGGCCAAAAGAAGTATTTCTTGAGTCGCCGTAACGTCCGACCGTAACCTCCGTGGGCGCTTAAAGAATGGTCATGTGCGCGGAGGATCAGATGTTGTGTCATTTCCTCCGGTACCCAGAGTTTCCAGGACTCTTCTTCCTGCCATGGATCAACAGTGGCGTATTCCTTTCGTCTATACACGTAACCGTCTATTACTTTCAAATCAGGCAGCTGCGATTGTTGGGTCGCGATGGTTTGCCTCAACTCTTTGTAGCTGTCTGATTCGAAATGTGGGCTATCCAAATCTATTTCGATGGGGTCCTCGTCACTTGTTGTCAATTCGGCTCCCTCTGGTGAAAACTTTCGTGAGAGAGTGTCGGGTACGATGTTCTCGGTCCCTTTCCGATGTTTGATGGCAAGCTTGAACCCTTGCAGTTTAAGAGCCCATCTTGCTAGGGGTCCATGTAAATCTGCCTGGTTCATCAACCATTGGAGCGAAGTGTGATCCGTGATGATCTCAAATTGGTGGCCCTCGATATAAGCTCGGGATTTCTTCACAGCCATTACCGCTGCCAAGCGTTCCTGCTCGGACACAGTATAGTTTCTTTGGACCGAGTTCAGCTTATTGGACATGAAGGCGATGGGAGCTTCCCCTCCCTCTTCGGTCAATTGCACCAGCACGGCTCCAACTCCATGTTGACTTGCATCACAATGAATGGAGAAGGGCTTAGTGAAGTCGGGGCTGTGCAAGACCGGAGCTGATGTGAGGGCTTGTTTTAGCTCTTCAAATGCCTTTCGGCTGAGTTCGGTCCAAATGAACTTCCCTTTCCGCAGCATGTCTGATAGAACAAACCTTCGGTACCAACTGCACACACCAAGGAAACGTCGTAGCTGCTTAACTATTTTTGGTAAGGGGAACTCATCAATCGCACGAGTTTTGTCTGGATCCGTTTTGATAGTGCCATGTCCTATGACATGTCCTAGGTATCGGACTTCTTTCATGACAAACTTACTTTTCTGTACGTTGATGGTGAGTCCCGCCTTACTGATGTGCAGGACTACTTCTTGTAGGAGTAGGAGGTGTTGGTCGAACGTTCCCGTGATGAGTAACAGATCATCAACGTACACGAACACTTGGTGTTTCAGGTGAGGTGGGATGACCTTGTCCATCAGCCGAGTCATCGTTTGAGGCCAAAGGGCATTGTGACGAACTGGTATAATGGTCGCCCAGGCACTGTGAAGGCGGTCTTATCCCTCGACCCCTCATCGAGTGGAATTTGACAGCAGGCGTCTTTTATGTCGAGACTGGTAATATAATTGGCTTTCGGCAGTCTCCCTAGTATTCCATCGATGAGTGGAAGAGGGTACACGTCCTTGATGGTCACTGCGTTTACCTTACGGGCATCTAGGCAAAGGCGGACTCTACCTGACTTCACCACCAAGGTTACCGGTGAGGACCAGGCACTTTGGGACTCCTCTATGACCCCCAACTCGAACATCCTATCCAGCTCCGCATACACCAATTTTTCCATGACCGGTGAGATGGCATAGTGTCTCTGCTTAATCGGCTTACTATCGCCAACGTCGATGGCGTGTGAGACTAGGGTGGTGCGGCCAAGGCCTTGAGTAGCGTAAGATGGAAAAGCAGCGATGGAAACTTCCAGGCGTTGCCGTTGGTTAGGCGTCAGTTCATGCCTATCGGGAATAGAAGTGACTTCGTTGACATATCTGGTATTTAAAGACAAATCTGTGAATAAATCGGAGGCCAGTCCAAAGTGAAGGACAAAATCGACGCCAAGGTACACATTCTGAGTCAAAGACGGAATAATGTAGAACGTAATATCCTTCGTCTGACCCCTGAACGTCACGGGTGTGGTTAGTTTACCTCGTATAGGGTGTTTGGGACCGTCAGCCAAAGCTCGAGGCAAGACAACTGATACTGGCACCCGTGTCGATCAATGCAAACACGGTTTCGCCCAACACTTCAATTGGATGATAAGGTCTGATCTCATTCTCAGCAACCTCCGAGATGTTACAAGAGTTTAGGGTTTGACGGTAGGTGCGCACTCTCTTGCGGAAATTCCGCCAACGACGGGTTGACCATTTTGTCGTGCGTGGGCGGGAAGTGACTTCTTCGGAAGCAAATATTCGCTCTCGAGCCATCCGATATTCCTGCAGTCGAACATGATAAGGTTTTAGAATGCGTATTTGAGGCTGCCGGGGTTCTTCTGGCAGTGACTGCGGTGGTCGCTTTAATATTGTCGTTGGCGATGCCTCCGGAAGAGAGTGAACATCCGCAGTCATAGTGGCCATGACTGGTGGGTTAACGTCAGGGTTATTGGGGTGAGCAGCTGACTGGGGAACTACTGCGGGGGCTTCAAGTACCGCTGAGGTGGTAGGGTACTCGTTCATCTGTTTTTTGGAGTGGCACCATCTGGGTAGGCCGGAACACAGGTGTTTGACTGCATGTTTTCTTCCAGATCTGGGTTGTTGCAATTGGGTGCCACTTCTGCGATTTCACGTCGCGAACCCGTCCTCGCATGCAGTTAAGGCCATTCTTGGAGGTCTTCTTCAAGCCTCTCCAATTGACTCACGAACCTCAGCAGGGATTCCATGTTCTGCGGGTCCGAATTTACGACATGGTGACGAAGCTCCGGCCTTAGATTGCGCTTTAGCAACCGCAGCAATTGGGTGGAAGACATCGTCTCTGACAACTGGTCGTTCAGCCGAAGGATACCGGCTCGATATTGATGAAAAGACTCGTCCGGACGCTGCCATCTGGCATGGATCTTATCCAGGACCAATTGGTCCATATCTATCGTAGGGTACTCCATGCGGAGTACCGGGACCAGCGTATTGATGGTGGGGCCGAATGTATTCGCCAATATGACTCAAGTGCTGCTCTCCTAATCAGCATTGGTAAATATCCTGCCAGCACCGTGTAGTCACCGGGCAACATCTCTCCGACTAAGGACTCCACCCAGCCAATGAAAACTTCCAAGTTCAGGCCGTTTGGCTCCCCGCTAAAATGAAGATTCCAACCCTGGACAATGCTGGGAATATGCTTCGGCTTCAGCATATAGGGTTGCTCTTGCGGAGCCACTGGACCTAGAGTCGGTGGTGGTATTTGGTTGAGTCGTGGTGGAAGATCCCAGGAGTTCCAAGGCTGGTATCGAGATGGTGGATCCGGGTCCTCAGACGGATGGTAATCAGTTCTCCGAATCTTGGTTCGCTGGCTTATTAATCAGTTCTCCGAATCTTGGTTCGCTGGCTTATGGTTGGTTTCTGAGGACGTCGTGCCGATCTGAACCGTTGTAGCGTCGTCTCTGTCTCTTTGCAGCGAAGTATGAAGGAGTATATTCGTTCCACTTTCGTGTCACAACTACCACAGATTTGGTCTGGTGAATCATCTTCAAAAGTGATGTTCATGTTGATGGACGCCTTCAGGAAATCGACAACAAAAATCCTCCTCGCTTCATCGACGAAACTATTACAGAGTGGATACATGTCTTCGCCAAATCGTAGGCAGAGTCGGCATGCATTTGTGCAGTCCATTGTGCTATCCTAAAATATTTGAATCTAATTGGACAAAAATGGGAAAAATAAATGCTAAAATGAAGCTATAAATAAAATTTAAATTGAATTGACACGACAAAATACAAAAAGTGGCTGAAAGTGGCTAGCTATAAACACTCCTCACAAAAAAATGTATCGTAAAAGTTTCAAAAAGTTTTAAGTTATCAAAAAAAATAATCGGTCTTTCCATTCCGTCCTTCTTCCCAAGTATGGACACCAATGGCACAATCCTTCTGTAGTGTTTCAGGGACTACTCTCTTGCGGCACCATGAGAATCAGGGTTCAGAAGTGCTCCCTCTTCCGCAAGTTTTTACAAGTTACAACTTGTCAGCCCAGGGTTGAATTCTGATCCACAAGCAGCGCGTGTCTTGTCATGGATAGTCAAGGATTAGCCAATCAGCCAATCACATGAAATCAAAACCCATGTAATGTAGGACACTCAGTCACCGCTGGTTTGGGGAGCGGATCAGAATCCTCCGCAAAATGTATGTTGAAATAATAACTTCCGAATACAAACAGGGACTCTAATATCATTTGGCCTTACTAGTCATACAATGGTGGTAAACCACCAAAGTATAAATCAAAAGCAGGACCAAACGATATTGATGTCCAAAGAAAACACACGTCCGGAAGTTATTAGAGTTGCTGGGGCACGATTAGCGCAAAAGCCCTCGGGAGTTACCTACCCGCCAATAATCATGACACCTTGTGGGGACACCTAGAGAAGATGGAATGTCTCGTGCTCACGACTGATGATACAGCCGGGCTTTTCGGTTCCACGTTGGGCGCCATTTGTGATGATTAGCAGTTTATCATGCTGTAGCCAAGATCACAAGAATTTTCTTCTTAGGTTGGGGTTAGATTAAAATATATTCTAAAATTTAATAATAATCGACTCCAGGAAAAGAATGAACGTCTTTCCTTGGAAATATGATTCTCTCACAAAATATTGAAACGTAAAACTAACGAGCCGTAGCAATTTGAGTGTTTCAAAGATGTAAAACCTTCAATTTATAGATCGTAAACTGCCATGGTTAACTTTAAACTAATTGAATAGATAACGAAAAAATCAAAGCTCAAATTAGAGCTAAAACTGCTTGCATGTCGTTACTGTCCCATCATAATATGAGAGGCTGTATACCTAAGAATAAGTACTACAGGAAGCCCGATATAGCACATATATAGTGTGCGTGAGTGAAGTAAAATCAAACGGAGGAGAAGTTGTATGACAAGCATAGCGTACATAGGAAGAAAAGAGACACAGCATGGGCTACTAATGTCATGTTGGCTGTTCTACTGTGAAAAGTGTCAGGTAATAATGTAAACAAATCGCGAAATCGAATCAAAACTTACGTTAATTTGGCAAATTTCGTTTGATTATCGTATCGCGAATTCAGGAAACCTTCGAAAGTTGCAAAGCGTGGTGTTCGTTCCCAATCGGCTTCCAATATCGGTACTTTAAATTGAAAGTTAAAAAGAAATCGGGGAAAATAAAGTGGCTCGTGAAAAAGTGCGAGACAATATTAACCGCGCGTTAGTGAAAACTCATATTTTAGATAAAACTAATCACGAAATTAATTAATTAACTTGTTTCTTTACTCGTGCCGTGAATTTTGTTAATTTAAATAAGCCGCGTACTTAATGGTTCCGGTTTGAAATTGATGGTGCTTATTTTTGTTTACGTTTCGGAATAAAATGTCAAACACTATTGAGTGACATAATATCTTGGCATCAAAAAAATCATTATCTTGAGGGGGTTGAAAGTATGTATATTAATTAATTTTCGATTATTTTCTCTAATTTTTTTAGGAAAAAGATTCAAAAAATGATATTTATTTCAGGTTTACGATAAATAAATAATATAACAAAATTAAATGAAAAAACTTCAAAATTAAAAAAAATTCCTTTTAAAAAACGCTATTTAGTTTATTGTATAACAATACTTCCCATATACATATATTTCGAAAACAAGTTGTTTTCTTCATCAGTGGTAAGGGTATGAAAAACTCAATCCTTTTGTTGTTTTTCCTTTTGAGTATGAATAGCAGCCGTTCTTCAATGAGTTTTTTACACCCTTACCACTGATGAAGACAAGAACTTGTTTTCGAAACATATGTATATGGGAAGTATTGTTATACAATAAACTAAATAGCGTTTTTTAAAAGGAATTTTTTTTCATTTAATTTTGTCATACTAGGTGCTATTACCTCCGAAATGAATATCATAAATAATATATCTCAGATAATCCTTTTACCTAATAGGTATCTCGGTTTTCTTGCTTCAAATTTAAACTAAATATATACACATGTACTAGTATATATATATATATATATATATATATATATATATATATATAT